>BSYO01000012.1:18231935-18273063 GCA_033239525.1 Nepenthes gracilis
TTAAAGTTAATATAATTTTGTATTACCGTTATATATTCATTTAAATTGTCAAATAGTAAAACTTTAAAATTATATTGAAAAAAATTTAATAAATTATATAATATTGATGGATTAAAGTCATGGACCGGCCTAGAACTCGACATACGGGAAAAACGATAGCCCAGTAAAGCTTCTCACAGCTAGAGATCCAAACAACGATCCAATTGTCTCAAGTGGGTCGAACCGAAACTATTTAATAAGAAATAGGTGATTATGATTGTGCGTAGTGCCGCACCCATGGATGCCCCCTGCACATCCAACGACGAAAAGTCCAACAAATATCTGCTTAATTTTCACCCATACAACATAACTTTTTAAAATGGCAAGTACAGGTCAACAAAATTTTCAGACGGCAGTAATCACCATAATGACCCCTCTGTGATCGTTAAAATAACTCAGCAGATTTGTGCAAACAGTTGCCAGTAGTCGTAAAATCCAAGAAAAGTTAACTAGCGCCCTCTTTACAAATACGTCATTTCCTTTGCAAGAAATGAAGGATTCTGGAGGTCAAAAATTCAAAGAAGGAAGAGACGAGCAAATAATGCAACTCTCGGTCTTAGTGCCATTCGCCAAAGAAGGCATCCCTTCCTCAAAGCCATTGTCGATCTTGACTCATGGTTTTGTATGCTTTATGCCAAGTTCAAATTCTCATACCGTTAGGTTGATGACGACGATTTATGAAGTGAGCACGTAGAGAGCCCCTCTATGTATAGCTAGAAAAAGAGATAAACCATTATCGATGCTTAATCCTCTATCTCTAAACTGCTTCCTAGCCAAACACATTTATTAGAATTTAGACCTCTGCCTCAAAGTTGTTCCTCAACTGAGTGTACTTATTAGAACTTAATTCTCTGCCTCAAAGCTGCTCACAATTGAATATACTTATCAGAGTACAATTCTTCATCTCAAAGTCACTCTCTAACCAAGCGCACTTATCGTAGCTCAAATCATTGCCTCAAAATCGTTCCCCAACAGAGCGCACTCATCGAAATTCAGGTCTTCTTATCTAAGCGCACTCATCGAAATTCAGGTCTTCTTATCTAAGCGCACTCATCGAAATTCAGGTCTTCTTATCTAAGCGCACTCATCGAAATCCAGGTCTTCTACTAATACTCAATTCTTCGAAACGTGCATCTGTGCATTATCTTCATATCTTCTCATATTTCTCTCCATCGTAGAAATATTTCTAATTTAAATGTTGGATGATGAATTGAGAAGTAAACTCCGTCATTCTCTAACATCTCATTTGTTTATAGTGGTGCGTAAGATTCAGATTCAAAATAACGATGATCGAACCAAATTTAATTCAACTGATCGAAAAAGATCAAGCGACTCTTTAATTCATTCAATTAGATCTGATTGACGATCAAATATAATACTTATTCATGAGAAATAATATTTTTTATTTGTGTTGTTATAATTTTTGTGATTAAATAATATTTTATATATCATATTTTTCATTAATGTACTACGAACCAAGTACAAAGTTAACATTAGCCTAATTGATCCACATTAATTGTTTTATTTATTATACTACTTTGGATTGCTTTTATTATTTATTTTCACTGCATATATTATGTTGGCTGAAACATATTTATGTTATATTATTATTCTTTTTATATTATTATTGATGGGTACACCTCCAATGGGCTGGCCGAAGGAAAAGTCAACGGAAGCCCACACAGTCGGTCAACGACCTTACGGCCCACTAAAAAGACGGGCCCAGGATTAGAAGGCCCAAGACGGTCAACGCGGGGCGCTGGGACCGCCTCGCGGCTAACTTTCGCTAACGGTCAACGCGATGTTGACCGTTAATGCCTTGTTCGTTTGGGCCTCAAAGAGCGCTTTGCTATAGTAATGGGCTTGTTCACTCAAACCCAAGGCCCACCAGTAGCCCGCCAGCAACTCCCATAAGAAGGCGGGCGACACTCAGACGGTCAACGCAGATGTTGACCGTCTGCGTTCTTCCTCCCAAACCCAGAGGGCGCTTTTCTACAGTAATGGGTCCACTCCGCCTGGGCCCATCACTCATTGGGCCAACTACAGCTTGCCAATTTATTCCCTTTTCTTGCCCGCTAAGATACTCCAACGGTACACTACTGGAAAGGAAGGAAGCAAACTTGGAAAGCTGTTGGCCTCCACTTAGGAAAACGATCACTCCTCCATGGAAACTGGCATCTGCCACAGAAGGCAAGCCAATCAGGGCATCCGCTTTCCAAAGAAGGCGGATCTCTCTCTCTCTTGGCCATAAAATAAACCCTAAAGGCTTCTGCAAAGGACCTCTCGCTGAACTCTCTCTGAACTCTCTCTGGCTCTCTTCTTCTCAATGCTTCCAAGCAAACAGAAGACAGAAAATCTACAAAAATTCTAAATGTTCCAAGAACGGTTCTATGCAACCAAACTCTTGAGAACCCCAACAGACGTCTCCTCTAAGGCAACAAGCGAGCCCTCACGGCCGTTTCCTCGCTTTCCCACCGGCCCGAATACAAGCAAGAAGGGCCTTAAGGCCTCTCTTACATCCGGACTTCACACTGGCCTACTTTTTCGCTCTACCTTTTTTCTTCTTCTCGAGGACTCTCATCGACTGGGAGCGTCGAAATATTTTCTGGGACAACATCCCGCCGTTAACGCCGACTCTTGTTTGCTTTAGTGGTGTGTAGGATTCGCACTTCAGAATGGGAGCCGGTTGACGCCATCTCGGAGCATCCGAACTGCTCAAGCCTGATCAGAGTACGCATCATTGGCGCCGTCTTTGGGAAGCGCTAACAAAAAGCCTACCACTAGAAACTATACGAAAGACTCTTCTTCACCGCCTGTTCTCACGATGGTGAACACAAGAGCCCAAGCCGGCCGATCCTGGGCTGTAGAGATTGCACCCCGACCAGACTACGACATCGCGTCCCGGGTCAACGTGGGCCACAGCGGGGCTCCCGCCTTATTTCCAAGCTGGTGGAGGAGATGAGGGCCAACAACTGCCCGCTCTCTGGGCTCTCGAGCTCAGGTAAAGAGCCACTGCAATAGGGCCTCCCGCCACATTATTCTCGCTCCCGCCACCATAAGGGGTGGCAAGAAAGAAGGTGCCTGCAAAAAGGCCCAGAGACCGGAACAATCCGGCACCGTGTCCTCCCGCCTCTGGCCAAACACAGCAGTAACGCCTCCGAGAGCACGTCCCCGAGAGAAAGCCTGTGACCGGAGAAATCCTCGATACTTTAAAACCACCATCTTCGCGCGGAGCAAGCCTCCCGAGTACTAGGTCCATCGAGGCGCAGCAGATCGCCGAACCTCCCGGGACGGAGGACGGAGCCGAGAGATTATCTCAACTCCAAGAGATCGTAACGCTACTCGCGCCGATCCGCGAGTAGAATAGATCTGGAACCGCGTGTTCCAGAATGACGAGCGTGCTGTCGACTTGGACAGATCTCCTTTCACAGCGGAGATCTTGAACCGTCCGGTCCTGTCGAAGTTCAAGATGCCAACTCTTGACTCATACGATGGGAGCAATGATCCAGTGGACCATTTGGATCACTTCCGCACCCATCTGAGTCTACAAGGGTTGGAGGATTCAGCGATGTGCCGCTATTTCCCACTCACCCTGAAGGGAGACGCCAGAATCTGGTTTCACCATCTCCCTTCAGGCTCTGTCAGCAGTTTCCTGTGAACTCACGGATCTTCCCTGCTCAATACGCTCGGCCGAGCCGATTTGAAGAGAAACAGTAGTGGCACCTCTCCCACATAAAATGAAGCCGGGAGAGAACCCACGGGCGCTCGGATCGCCGCGGCGTGGGCTGCATGATCATGTGGGATCACTCGAGAGATGAAGTTGGCGCTTCATCTCGGCGCTAACTTACGGTGACTCTTCAAACACCTAGCCCACAAAACTCAAGCAAACATTCCGCGAGGCGGAATCATTTACCAGGCCTACACATTAAGAGGCCAACGAGGCAAAAACGCCGAGCGGGCGGATGGCCCTCACCTTTCCCCGTAGAAGGGAAGAGAAATTTTAAGGGGCGGAGAACACTCCGCCAAAAATAAGCAGATCGGGCCCTGCGAACCAGGATTACGGGCCCACCACATTCACGCCGACGACTTCGACCAACGCTCTCATGCAGATCCGTGAGAAAATTCTAAAGTGGCCTAAAACGCTGAAAAGGACTCGGAAAACTACCAATGGCATCGCGACTATCATCGCCTGCAAGGGCCACCTAACCGAAAATTGTAAGACTCGCAGAGGGAGATTGAGGAGCCGGTCCGCCGGGGACACCTCCAACAGTTCGTCAAGTGCCCCGGGCACTCCGGGGCGGCGGCAGGAGGCGAGGAACCTTCTTTGCCTCGAACAGATCGCGCGGGGCGGTTAATATGATCACCACCCGACTCCGCTAAAAATCCTCTCAATAAAAACAAGGAGCAGCACCGGGAGGAAGAAGCGCCGCACAGTAGACAAACACCATCACTTCAAATGAGTGTGACTAACCATGTAATATCCCCATCATGACTTTCCTTGTAATTTCAAAGACTCGTTTTGGATGAAAATACAGACTACCAACCTGAAACGAAGTCTTTATCGATAATGGTAGCTTCAAAGGATTTGATTTACTTGGATGCATTCTTTAAGTTAGGTTTAAAAAAGAATCAACTAAAACCTGCTGAAGGGCCTTTATACGGCCTTGATAACGAACTGGTGCCCGTACAAGGGACAATCCAACTAGAGGTGACTCTGGGCACCTACCCAAGAACAGCAAGTCGAACTTTGACCTTCCTAGTCGTCGACCTGCCCTCTGTTTATAACGCGATACTAGGCAGGCCGTGCCTAACAGCGTTTGGGGCGGTTACATCAATCTCACACCTTAAAATGAAATTTCCTACGCCTTATGGTGTCGGAGAGGCCCTGGGCGATCAGGTCACTGGGCGGACCTGTTATATGGCCCAGATTGCCCCGAGCGGCAGTACCAAATCTGTTGGAGAGCTCGACCATCGGGACAAGGCTACCCTCCAGCAGGCGCAGCCCGGTGAAGCCACGGATCTAATCCCACTCGACCCGGGAGAACCGGATAAGTGTGTACAGATTGGCGGCTCACTCAACGGGCCACTGCGCGACGAACTAATCACTTTTCTGCGAGCAAACGCATACCTTTTTGCTTCGACACTGGCTGATATGCCTGGAATCTCAGCGGAGACAATGGTCCACAAACTGGGCCTTGATCTCGACCGAAAACCGGTCAGGCAGAAGCGGAGGAACCACTCCGTCAAAAAACTTATCACCATCCGAGAGGAGGTGAAAAAGTCTTTGACACAGATTCATTAGGGAAGTCCAATACCCTGACCGGGCTCTAATGTAGTACTTGTAAAGAAAATAACGGAAGTGGAGGATGTGCGTCGACTTCACCGATGTCAACAAGGCTTATCCCAAGGACAGCCTTTCCTTGCCCGAATAGACCTACGGCTGACTCACGGGTGACATGAGTTCTAAGCTTCATGGACGCCTATTCGGGCTATAACCAGATTCGAATGAGTCCCGAGACGAGGAGCAGACCTGAGATTCAGGACGGACCCGTGGCACCCATCACATAAGGTAATGCCCTTCGGCCTTAAGAACGCCGGGCACCTTAAATGGGCTAGTTAACAAGATGTTCGAGAACCAAATCGGCCGTAACATGTGGAGGTCTACGCCGATTTACATGCTCGTTAAGAGTAGGTCACCGTGACCACATTCGCGACCTAAAAGAGTCGCTCGAAGTTCTCCGTAGACATCGCATGAAACTTAACCCCGCTAAATGCGTCTTCGGAGAAGCCCGGGCAAGTTTCGGGTTTATCGTTTCCCGCCGAGGAATCGAGGCGAACTCAGAAAAATTAAAGCGCTCGCCGACATGGCACCGCCGCGGAGCGAAAAGACGCTCAAAGGCTCACGGGGCGATCAACCGCTTTGTCCTTCCTCGCAAGTCCTGGCGACAAGTACCCGGCCCTTTTTAAGGCCTTACGCTGAACAAAGTCCAACGGATTCCAGTGGACGGCGTGAGTGCCAAACTGTCAAGAATTAGCAAGATTGGCCACCTACCGCTATTGGTATCACCGGTAGGCGGAGAGGTATTATACTCTACTTGGCGGTGTCTGAGACATCGCTCGCCCTGTCGTCTCGTGCGACAGAACCCACGCACACAGCCGGTCTACTACGTGAGCAAAATGTTGACCGGCCCAGAAACTCGTTACTCACGTGCAGAAAAGTTGGCCCTTGCGCTGATATATTTTGCACGAAGGCTAAGGCCATACTTCCAGGCCCACCGAATAGTGGTCCTCACGGATCAGCCTTTGAAAACTATACTCCAGAAACCCGATATTTCGGGGAGGTTAGTGAAATGGGCTATCGAGTTGGGCGAGTTTGACATCGATTCCACCTGTGCCCGCCGTAAAGGCTGTGCGGCGGCGTCGATTGCCGAGACCACGACCCCGCCCTCGATGAGCAAAAAAAAAACAGATCACGGGGTCGGAGTCCCGAATGGATACTCACGTGAGACGGATCATCTACAGAGCACAGTGTGCGTGGCGCTCGGAGTTGTCCTCATAACTCCCACGGGTTTTGAGGTAAAATATTCGCTCAAACTCAACTTCCCGCAACCAACCAGCGTTGCAATATGAAGCCTTGTTAGCAGAGGCTCGAGGCTGGCTAAAGAGTGCTCCGCCTGTGAGCCTAACGGCCTACGGCGACTCCGAGCCTGGGCCGTTAACCTAGTTAACGCAGCTTCGAGGCAAACACCCGCCTTGGCCAAGTATCGGCCAAGACGAATGAAATGGCACAAGGATTGACAGAATGTGTCTCCTTCACGTACTCGGTCAGAATCGAAGGTCGACTAGCCGGCGCTGCGGCCCAAAAACCCGAACAATATTCCCGGGACGGCGGAAATCCTAATTCTCCCTAACATTGAAAAGCAGGAAGCAATGCATTTCCACACAAAAACCTGGATGACACTTTTCTCGCCATTGGCGGACGGCCACTTCCGCAGGACGCCGAAAAAGCCAAACGGGTCAAAAAGATAGCCGGATGGTATACGAGACTGCGGGCGGGCTATATCGCGTGGGTACTCAACCCCATACCTCATCCCAACACCCAAGAGGCGGACTACGCGCTAAGCGAAGTCCACTCTGGATATGACGCATACGGGCGGAAAAATCAAGCCAAGATCATGCGCAGTAGGGCTACTACCGCCCCTCAATGAAAAAGGACGCTACGGAATTTGTGAAGAAGTGTGAGAGCCGCCGACTTCACAAAGAACCTCAACATCACCCGTCAGCATGACCTAAAGTCGCTTCAGCGCTGCCTTCAGCGCAATGGGGGCTCGATATTCTCGCCCATTTCCGTCGCCGTCAGACAACAAAATTTATCATAGCGGGCATCGACTACTTTACTAAGTGGGTCGAGGTCGCCCCGCTAGCAAAGATCACAACACAAACACTGGAGTTCCTTCACAACATTTGTCAGAGATTAGGCGTCCCGTAAGTCGTTATAACCGACAACGGGACCCATTCTGGGAAACGCTTCACCAAGTATTGCACCACCTGGGACTGTGGCCCACACTTCAGTAACATACCCCCAGGGCAACGCGCAGGTGGAGGTCACGAACCGAACGCTACTCCACGGGGTAAAAACTAAGCTGGAGGACTCCGGGGGCTCGTGGGTCGACGAGCTCCCTTCCGTGCTCTGGTCTTATCGAACAACCCAGAAGGAACCAATACGCGAGACCCCATTCAGTCTCTATTACGGGACCGAAGCGGTAATTCCAGTCGAGATCGAACTTCCAAGTCTAAGAGTGGAGTCCTTCGACCCACTGGAAAACTCCCAGAAAATACGGGAGCACTTAGACTTGCTGGAAGAAGCCCGCGACGCTGCCAAATCAGACGGCATCCTACCAACAACGGGTCGCCCAGATTACAATAAGAAAGTAAAAGCCCAGTAATTTGACGTTGGTGATCCGGTCCTACGTGAGCATCGAGGCCACGGCAAGTTGGGTGGCCGAACAAACTCTCTCCCAACCGGGAGGGACCTTTTGGTCTCGCGTCTCCTGGAACGGAGCACAAGCTCATGAACCGGGACGGGAAAGTTGGTCCCACGAACGTGGAACGCAACCCACCTCAAACGCTACTTCCAATAGGGAACCCGGTATGAACTCACCCTTACATGCATACATTCGCTTGCTTGTAACCGTGCGAGGTAAAGGAGTTTACGAGCATATAGAATACTAGGGTTATATGAATCGCGTTTGCCTTACTGTATCCATCCGACCTAGATCGCTTCTAAGTCAGCGAGGGTTTTCACCTCTTATTAAACCCGGTCATCCAGTGGCTTAAATTAGCAAACGTTGGCTATCCGGGCGACCCTTAACGGTCGTATTAAACCCTGATCATTCAGGTGGCCCGTGAGTGGTCTTAAACCTTGGTCATCCAAGTGGCCCGATAGCGGTCTAAAAATCCCGGTCATCCGGGCGATCCTTAGCGGTCGTATTAAACCCTGATCATTCAGATGGCCCATGAGTGGTCTTAAACCTTGGTCATCCAAGTGGCCCGATAGCGGTCTAAAAACCTTAGGGGGCGAGTATGGCACACGCGACAACCTCTTTTCGGGGAGCAGCAATGTCAGTCAACGATGGTCGAAGGGGGGAGCAATTTTCTCCTCCAAACTTGGCGGCCCAAGTCTCCACTTGCACGGCGCCATTCGGGATGATTCGCACAATCACCCCTCCTAAGGACCTCACTCCTTAGGCGATTAACCAACCCGGTTAACCATTCTCTGCCGCAAACTTCTCTACGAGAACGCGGCGTGATCATTCAGCCACGAGAAACGTCCTTTCTCTAGCGCTGGCTGCCCAAGTCTTCACCTGGACAGCACCGCCAGGCAGGCTGTGACAGCCTCCTGCAGGGGCTCGAGGACTTAACTCCTTGAGCCACACTCGCATTAACCGGCCAACCAGGTTGGCCGCCTAACGCCGGAACACATACATACATTAAAGCAGTAAAAACAAGGTACTCATAATTCAAATAAGCCTTCACTTTATTGCTTAATAGATGTACTGTATATGATTATAAGTCAAAACCAAAGGGAATATACAATGAGGCTACGAGGCTGGCGGACCTCCCCGGCTGTCGTGGGGCTCTGCTACTAGATCATCTTTGCACTGTGCGCGACGGTTGCGTTGATTAATGAACTGCACCGGATAGCCCGGATCAACCAACCGCGCAACATGGCACCTAATATTGAGCCCGTCTAACAGCCGGGCCTGCAGGGCACCTCCGATCTCGTGGGAGCTGAGCCGGGTTGACATCTCGCTTTTGAAGGACGTGAGCTGGTCAGCAAGCCATTTATTACCCATTCTAAGCTGACCAGCCGCATCCTTCACCGCCGATCTCTGTCTCCCGGGTGGAGCACTTGGCCTCCCGGCTGGCTACCACAGCTTCAAGGACCGCCACCTTCTCACGACGGTCTCCCTTTGCGTTAGCCAGCTCCAATTCGAGCCAGGCGATCTCAGCCTCTTTCTCAGCAATGAGGAGATCTCGCTGCTCCACTTCGCGGGCTATCACGGAGGCCAGTCGTTTCCCCTGCGCAACAAGGAACACCAAGTGGTTAACAATGATCACACAAAGGGTACAGGAGACGGCGTTAGCAAGATTTATACCTCGTGCAATTTCCTCGCAGGCCCCTTGGGCCTGGTTGTAGGATGTGGACTGACGGGAGTGGACCCAGCCTCTCCGGTAAAAGCGCGGCCGCCTCTTCCAAAACGCGTCAATGAACTGCCCGGAGTCCTCCCCGACAAAGGGCTCCTCTCTGCGGCCTCGGTATAACGTGGGCTCAGGAGGAGCAGCAGCAGCGCGCCTCTTGCCCCTGGTTTTCTTCGAGGTGGCCGCGGAGGGACTAACCCTTGTCGTTTTCACCGTGTAAACACTTGAGCCCGGTGGAACGTCGTTGGCGGGCTCCTCAGTTGACCCCAATCAGGCGGCACCCGGAGTCACCCTTATCGCCGGCTAGGCCAAGATAACCCCAACATCCACCGGACCTACTCCCGCGGTACTGCCGGATCCACAGCACACTCCGGCAGCCACGTAATCAAAATGAGAGGACGACGATGAAAGCGTCTCCGTCGCCCTCTCAGGATCCTCCGCCCTCCTTTCACGGATGATCATTCCTTTGGACTTTTCGGGATTCACCCTCACGACAGGAGGATGGGGCTTATGGGTCGGTGACGGCGGCCCCCAATCCACCTTCCTGGCCTCCGCCCGAGAGACCAGGTGGTCCCTCTTGAACTCGTCAGGGTTAGCGGATATGGCTTTCAGAAGCCAAGCGTATGCGGCACGCTCCGCCTCAGACGGCGTACCAAAGTACGCCTTCGGGATCTCACCCCACTCCTTCTTCAGGGGCCACTTCTCCCCAACCTTCACAAAGAAGAATCTGTCTTTCTAATATTTTAGGGAGTCGTGGATGGTAGAGTTAATCTTAATTCCAGGGCGGGGTAAGAGAGACTTCCACTCCGGCCCTCTGTTCAATTTGAACAGAACCCTAACTCCCGTCATCCTAAACCGCTGATCCAACTTCGGGCAAAGATACAGAGTACAGAGATTTTGTCGGGCGTTGGCATGGAGTTGAGGCAACGGGCACCCTGCAGCCCTCATGTCTGCTCTAACTCCGTGCAACGCAAACGGAGGCCGTTCCTCGATGTGCCTCGTAGACCGTAATGAAGCTTTCCGGCGGACTAAAGGCTCTATCGTCCGGACCCGGAACCTTCCAGGCCATCTCCTTTGGAATGTTAAACTCAACACACAATGCCTTAACGTCTCTCTCTCTCAGAACAGAAGGGAAATCCGCCACGGAAGACATTATGAAAAAGAGGCTCGAATTTTCTAAGGGGCAAAGTTTTCGTCTGATAAAACACAAAAGGAATACGGTTTCTTGAAGCCAAGTTCAGAAGACGGAGAAGATGAACGTGGGCGCCAGGCACTCGAGTGCCTCATAAATGCCCTGTCAAAATTGCCATGTGTTACCCTCCGGTTTGGCCTTATACGCGGCGGATCATTGGCTCATTAATGACCAGGATCTCCGCCCAACCCTAGGAGGACACGTGCCCTACTCTGACGAACCGTCAGACAATTGCCACGAAGGATACCGCCAGATTTGGCCAAAAACGGTCAATGACTCAGTGCTCCGGAATTGACCAAAACGGTCAATGACTCTTGAGCTCCGGAATTGACCAGAAACGGTCAATGACTCTTGAGCTCCGGAATTGACCAAAGACGGTCTACAATTCTTGGGCTCCGGAATTGATCAGGACGGTCCAAAATATTGGGACTCCAAAATTAGGCAAAGTAATTTAGAGGGCACCCTATCATGAACATACTGGAGGCCAGAAACCTGACCACCAGCATGGGGGGCTAGTGATGGGTACACCTCCAATGGGCTGGCCCAAGGAAAAGTCAACGGAAGCCCACACAGTCGGTCAATGACCTTACGGCCCACTAAAAAGACGGGCCTAGGATTAGAAGGCCCAAGACGGTCAACGCTGGCGTTGACCGTCTTGGCGGCCAACTCTCCGCTAACGGTCAACGCGATATTGACCGTTAATGCCTTGCTCGTTTGGGCCTCAAAGAGCGCTTTGCTACAATAATGGGCTTGTTCACTCAAGCCCAATGCCCACCAGTAGCCCGCCAGCAACTCCCATAAGAAGGCGGGCGACACTCAGACGGTCAACGCAGATGTTGACCGTCTGCGTTCTTCCTCCCAAGCTCAGAGGGCGCTTTTCTACAGTAATGAGCCCACTCCGCCTGGGCCCATCACTCATTGGGCCAACTACAGCTTGCCAATTTCTTCCCTTTTCTTGCCCACCAAGATACTCCAACAGTACACTACTGGAAAGGAAGGAAGCAAACTTGGAAAGCTGTTGGCCTCCACTCAGGGAAACGATCACTCCTCTATGGAAACTGGCATCTGTCTCCGAAGGCAAACCAATCAGGGCATCCGCTTTCCAAAGAAGGCGGATCTCTCTCTCTCTTGGCCATAAAATAAACCCTAAAGGCTTCTGCAAAGGACCTCTCGCTGAACTCTCTCTGAACTCTCTCTGGCTCTCTTCTTCTCAACGCTTCCAAGCAAATAGAAGACAGAAAACCTACAAAAATTTTAAGTGTTCCAAGAACGGTTCTCTGCAACCAAACTCTTCATAACCCCAACAGAATCGTCCTCCAAGGCAACAAGCGAGCCCTCACGGCCGTTTCCTGCCTTCCCACCGTCCAGATACAAGAAGGGCCTTGCGTCTCTCTTACATCTGGACTTCACACTCTGCCTACTTTCTTCGCTCTACCTTTACGCCAGTTTCTTCTTCTGAGGGCTCTTTACTGAGTTGAGCGTCGGAGTGTTTTCGGTGGGACAACTTCCCGCCGTTAACGCTGACCTCTTGTTTGCTTTAGTGGTGTGCAGGATTCGCACTCAGAGAACGGAGCCTGGTCAACGCCATCTCGGAGCATCCGAATCTGTTCGAAGTCGGATCTAGGTACGCATCAATTATATTAATAATATTATTTATTACTTTAATTTTTATATATAATATACTCAATTGAACAAATATTTTTTAAATTAATAAGCTTAATATTATAACCCGCATAAATCATCACAAATCAAATCAATCCACAAATTAACAATTTGAATAATCTGTCTTAATTGATAATTTAATTTAATTTGATAAAAATTTTGCATAATATTCTACATAGGGTTGAGCCCAATAAAAACCTATGAGCTGATTGTGATAAGAGCCGTTGAATTTAACCAAACGTCTCTCCTATTGAAGCACCAGCGCCACTGCAAACCCTAGCCGCCGTTAAACCCTAGCCGATTGCCACAGTGTCATTGTCGAAGCCGTCGCCGCCGCCGCAGTCAAAATTGCCTTCGTCTGTCGGTGCTGGAAGAAGTGCCGCCGAGACTGTTCGAAGTCGCCACCGCTATTTCTCATTGGCATTGTTCACCGCCACTATTCATCAGGCAAGTAACTCTTCTGTTATTTGGCAACCAATCTATCATCCTCTCTCAAAGTTAATCGTATCCATCCCCAATGATATTAAATTCATGATGCATGTTAATACTTCTGTAGAAATTGTTATAAAAGACTGAATCGGGAATAACAAAGCTTGGTGCTGTGTTGGTCATTGGCGCTGTAATTGAGGGTTTGGGACTCGAGTGCGTAAATGGAAAGGGTGGGAGTCCTCGGGCGGGTATGAACAAGTACACATATAAACATACGATGACCAGTATCGTATGTATATATTATTATATGTGGGTATAAGATTACAATATTCATATGCAGACGTATGATACGAATGATGTACGTGTCTCTGTGGATGATCATTATATATATATATGTGTGTGTGTGTGTGGGTACTAACAGTATGTGTATGTATATATTTGAGTGAGGATGTGTGTTATGTGTAAGTATGTATTCGGTGTAATGAGTGTGGTGTGTGTATTCATACGCAAAGAACGGCTGTGTAGGTGTACTGCTGTGTGGCAATGTGGTTGGTATATTTATGATTGTACGGCATAATGTATTTATAATAAATCTATGCATCTGAGTTTGACATGCTTGAAATAATAATAGCCGTTTGGTTAGTTTATTATTTATTCCTATATTTTCTTGGTTTATTTCGGGAATATGTTATTTGCGTTAATTTTGTTGCATACGTACATTTTCTTGACACTCTATGATTAAATTGAGGAAAGTATATAAAAACACTAAGGTATAAAATCGAATGGGAGGTTATAATACCTTATTATGGTTTATATTTTTCCGATACTGAATTCATATTTCAAAGATTGAGGTTATCTGAATGGATACTTATAATAATGTGAACTTATTGCGTTAGATATTAGTGGATATTGAATCGAGGTGGTGTCGGGTTTGATTTGTTGATTATATGAGTATTCTATTCCCAAATGGATGTGGATCAAAGAATTACAGAATATGTGCGGGTTACCCGCTGGGGTAATGAGAATATTGTTTGTTTGTGGATGGGATACAACATTTGTACACTACGATTGGCAAGTATCATGAGACCATAATGTCACTTGTCAAACTTGCGAGCATTGGAACCTTGAGGGTTACCCAGTCGTGGGTGGTTGTGTGGATTGATAGTTCACAGTAATGTATGAGGTCTGAGGAGATTTTTAAATATCTCATATAATTGGGACCTCTTTTGTGAAGTGTTCGATAGAACCTACACCACTGTTGATAATTGGATTCGGTGAAATTTAATTTGTATCTCTAATGATTTGTTGTTATATGGCATTTGAGTCGTAAATACGACAAGTTATCTCGGATAATTGTCGATTAATGTTATAAAATTATTATATTATTATTATACGAGATATTTTATTAATTTATTTACTTATTGGGCATCTGACTTATCGTTACGTTTTATTGGCTCTAGAGTAGAAATTTATAACATGCTAGAAGAGATCGTGTTATTGTTGAGGAACTTCAGGATAGAGACGATATTAGTATTAGAAACTAGTAACAGGATGCTCTAGAGTTTGTTCAATTGGTCGAGGTTTTATTTAATTATGTTATCGGGACTACGTTCTCAAGGTTATAATATTGTAGATATTTATTATTTTTAAAAAATTTATTATAAAAATTATAATTATTATATTTTATTTAGTGATATAATTATAAGATTGTTTATAATTTTAAATTTTTACATAGCTGTTTTGGATCGGATTTGGTGATTCTGACTCGAACTTTAGTGCAAATATGAGGGGACATTAGAGATAAATAAGGTATCTAGAATCTCTCTCGTAGAAAAAGCAAATTTAGTTAGCTTCAGCTATTGTCATAATAAATCTCATTTTATAAAAATATTTCAATCTCACCACAAGAAAGTTTGAAGCCAGTTGTTAATTTTTTTAACCAATCATTGAGTTAACATGTGATTCGAATTATTAAATTAATTTAGTAATAAATAATATTTTATTTTATTATTAATAAATATTGTTAATAATAATATGTATTAAATAATTAGTTATTAATAATAAATAATTATATTAATTATTAGATAAATAAATATTAATAATGTATTAAATAAGAAAACGTATAATTAATAATAATAAGTAATAATAAATAATAAAACGTATTAATAATAATTGATTATAATTTTAAATGTATATAATATAATAATAATAATAAAAAAATATGATAATAATGCGCCACTTCATCTCCTTCTCGATTCTTCTCCCTTTCTGCGTCTCTCTCTCCCTCTTCCTCGCCCGTCTCCAGATTTTTCTCTCTTCGTTTCCTTCCTCGCCGCAGCCGTTCACTCCACCTTCCCTCTTCTTTGGTTTCTCTTCTCGAATCGATCGCCGCCATCTATTTTACCTTCGCCCGTCAAGCGGTTCGTTTCTCGCTCATTAAATAGGGCGGCCATGGTCGTGGGCTATAAATAGAGGAGTGGAAGTGCTAAGGGTGGGAAGTGCATGGAGTAAAAGTCGTCCTCGCAAGCCCGAGCGGAGGGAGCGCCGCCGTTGTTGTCGCCGTTAAAACCCCGGCCCATTGCTACGGTGTCGTTGTCGGGCTGTCGCCACGCCGCAGAGAAATTGTCATCGTCAATTGGTGCGGAGGAAGTGCCGCCGTGATCGCTCGAAGTCGCCGCCGCTATTTCTCGTCATTTGTGCACCGCCATCGTTCATCGTGCAAGTAAAATCCTATTTTATTTTGCAAGTAATCTTCTTCTTTTTGTAAGTGATATTCCTATTTTGTGCAAACAATCTCTTTTTCCTTTCTTGAAATGTTATTATTGATGCTCACGTATCCCAATTTCATGGAATCTTAAATTATTGGATTAAATTAATAATGGGGAAACAAAGCCTTGGGCTCACGATGTGCAAATTTGGGAATCGGTTTGTTGAGGGACAACGGGGCACAAAGCTGCATTCGTAGGTACATTGGAAGGGTTCCGGTTTTGGTGATAAAATGAGGAGAGGAAGTTGGTGCGGCGTGTGAATACTCGTACGGATGCCGATGAGTAGAAAATTAATTAATTAATTAATTGATAAATACATATTTTATATAATGGCATAGCAATGTGCCTAGCCGTGAACGGCGTGTGTATTGCTCATGTACGTGGGTGCGTAGTGTTGTTGGGTATATTCCGACATTTTGAAATATTTTACAACTACAATCAACGTTCTTACTCAATTTATCAAACATAACTGCAATCTCATTCCTCAAGTCCGTATAATAAACCATTACATGCATGGGATCAGCACGGGATATGACATGCCAACCTGGTACATCAAGCAATTCTTTTTGCATCATCTTAAACATTGTTGGGGTATAAATCTTTGAAGCATGAAATATAAAAGGACAATGGTTCATAATAAGAAGTGAAATTTTCTGTCTACATGCAAAATCAACCATCAGCTCTTTATGTCTCTTCTTATCAACCACTCTATCAAAATGATGGAAGAAATCCCTCATATTTAAATCACATCTCAAGTGGGTCTTTAGGTCACTATTTAAGCTTTCCGATAGTTGTGTGCTTTGTATGCCCAATGTGAAGACATTTTTCATATAACATGACGCCCACTTAAAACGTATACTATACATGCATTCTAGCCACAAAAGTGCACGAGAAGCTTTTTCATTGGAGACCATTGTAGCCCATGCAAGTTCAAAATCTGCGGGATGATCAATTCCATGCATACATCTACTAAATTCATGAAATAGTTCCGGATAGGAAGCCAAATGCTTAGTTGCATTTTGTAAAATATGCCATGTACACAAGCCATGAAAGGTACGAGGCATTACCAAACAAATAGCTTTGGCCATAGCGGCATCCTGATCAGTAAAAATAGTAATGGGTGCCCGCCCACCATGACATTTCAGAAATGTCTCAAACAACCACATAAATGATTCCATTTGTCTCATCATACAAAGAAAGCAAGACCAAAATACAACCATTTGCCGATGATGGCTAAACCCCGTGAAAACACCGAAAGGCCTCAAACCTTTGTTTGTTCCATATGTTGTGTCGAATGTCACAACATCTCCAAAGGTTGCATAATCAGCAACCATCTCCGCATCAGCCCAAAAAATATTAGTAATCAGGTCATCTGTGTCAAGCTGAAAATCATGATAAAATTGTCTATTTCTCATTTCTTGATCGCGAAAGTATGTTAATATGGCCCCTGCTTCCCCGCACTGCATACTTCGCTGCCTCCTAGCTCGAAGGTATGATTTTTGATCTTCTGGGATATATCCAACATTTTCCCTACCACCGGCCTCCATCACCATTAACTCATGGGTGTCGCAAGGTCTCAAACCGGTATCTTGAGCCGACTCAATAACATGACATTGCAAATTTGACACCTCCCTTTGGGACCTCAGCATATGGCATGTCTCAGGAGGCTCTAGTTCATGATTATGGTCCCCCACGAAATGTTTTACAATAACAGTCATATTCTCCCTTATGAACATGCATTCCATCCTAGCAGGACACCCACATCTTGTTTCCCAACGCGGTTGCATGACCTCCCTTCTTTTATCAATTTCACGTTTGCCTTCTTTAGAACAAGAAAATATTCGAATGAATGATGATGTTACAAATGAAGGAGATAAGTAATGCTTTTTTGTAAGTTAAATCTGGATCAGATAATGTGCTTGTGAGTTTTCAAATGAACTTATCGGGTTGTATATATATTGTATACAGATTATTGTCCTTAATTTTAATCCAGATTTTTGTGTTAAATATGTGTACAGTTTGAAAAAATATGGATTTAAATCTGAATTTTTGCCGTGTACAGATTTAAATCTATATTGTTTTGGGCAAATACAATAATTTTGTTAGTTGTGGTATATAGAAAATATGTATATTGATGCTAATTCTGTCGGTAGATCTGTATACTGTTGGTAAAGTTGTATATAAGAAACATATACACTGATCGTAAATATGTTGATTATGTTAGATGATTAATGTGTATATAGTAAAAATTATTAGTAAATTGTTTATAATGGATTGTTTGTAAATACAGAAAAATTATTTGCAAATTCATATTCAATGGCGGAGTGGACTCCTTCTGTTGATATGACATTTCAGAGTATGGATGATACTTGAAAATTTTGAAAACAATATGGTCAAAAAATAGGTTTCTCTGTGAGAAAAATGGCTGTAAGAAAATCCAAAAAAGATAACGTAGAGATATTTCGAATATTTTCTTGTTCTAAAAAAGGCAAACGTGAAATTGATAAAAGAAGGGAGGTCATGCAACCGCGTTGGGAAACAAGATGTGGGTGTCCTGCTAGGATGGAATGCATGTTCATAAGGGAGAATATGACTGTTATTGTAAAATATTTCGTGGGGACCATAATCATGAACTAGAGCCTCACGAGACATGCCGTATCTTTGAGGTCCCAAAGGGAGGTGTCAAATTTGCAATGTCATGTTATTGAGTGGGCTCAAGATACCGGTTTGAGACCTTGAGACACCCATGAGTTAATGGTGATGGAGGCCGGTGGTAGGGGAAATGTTGGATATATCCTAAGATCAAAAATCATACCTTCGAGCTAGAAGAAGTCAAGTATGCGGAGTCTTGAGGGAAGGGGGGCCATATTAACATACTTTCATGATCAAGAAATGAGAAATGAACAATTTTATCATGATTTTCAGCTTGACACACAGATGACACGATTACTAATATTTTTGGGCTGATGCGGAGATGGTTGTCGATTATGCACCTTTGGAGATGTGTGACATTCGACACAACATATGGAACAAACAAAGGTTGAGGCCTTTCGGTGTTTTCACGGGGTTTAGCCATCATCGACAAATGGTTGTATTTTACGTTTTCTTGTATGATGAGGCAAGGAATCATTTATGTGGTTGTTTGAGACATTTCAAATGTCATGGTGAGGCGGCACCCATTACTATTTTTATCGGGATGCCGCTAAATAAAGCTATTTGTTTCGTAATGCCTCGTACCTTTCATGGCTTGTGTACATGGCATATTTTACAAATGCAATTAAGCATTTGGCTTCCTATCCGAACTATTTCATGAATTTAGTAGATGTATGCATGGAATTGATCATCCATGATTTTGAACTTGCATGGGCTATAATGGTCTCCGATGAAAAAGCTTCTATTGCACTTTTGTGGCTAGAATGCATGTATAGTATCGTTTTAAGTGGGCGTCATGTTATATGAAAAATGTCTTCACATTGGGAAACAAAGCACACAACTATCGGAAAGCTTAAATAGTGACTCAAGACCACTTGAGATGTGATTTAAATATGAGGGATTTCTTTCCATCATTTTGATAGAGTGGTTGATAAGAAGAGACATAAAGAGGCGATGGTTGATTTTGCATGTAGATGAAAATTTCTTACGATTATGAACCATTGTCCTTTTATGCTTCATGTTTCAAAGATTTATACCCTAACAATGTTTAAGATGATGCAAAAAGAATTGCTTGATGTACAGGGTTGGCATGTCATATCCCGTCTTGATCCCATGCATGTAATGGTTTATTATACGGACTTGAGGAATGAGATTGCAGTTTTGTTTGATGAATTGAGTAAGAACGTTGATTGTAGTTGTAAAAGATTTCAAAATGTCGAAATATTGTGTGTTCGCGCTTTTGTTGTTTTGATGTTCATAGTTTGACGCAATTTCCGATCACTACATTATATGTGAGGTGGACCGAAAGCAAAAAACTTGCATTGAATCCGTTGTTGTAAGTGAAATTAAAACAATAAGGATGATTAAAGCGTACATAGTGCAAGATTGGGTGATAATTTTATGAGGAATTTTATTGGATGGAATCCATCAAGTGGTCGGGCAAAAAATGGAAGAGATTGTTGTAGGAGTTAATAAAGTTGTTGTGAATTTTGTAATCTAAATATCGAAGAAGGGACGAGGAGGCTTTTGTGGAGAACACCGGAGGAAATTATGAATGGATCAATCAAAGGAATGAAAAGACGTGTTGGATGGCTGGCGACAAGGAGTCCTAAAAGTTGTCTTGAGAAAACTAAACACAAGAAGCGGGTATATTTATTTACTATATTGCTCATTATTAATTATAATTGTTATAACGTCTTGTTGCTAATATATTTGTATACTGTATGTGCTGTACACTAATGATGTAGATATTATCATCTTGTAGGAATTAGGTAGTTCATCATCACAGTTACATGTTGCGTCACCCATACAATGATTCAAAACCACACAATATCAGCAGCCGATGACATATATGCAGTTGTTAGCGGTAAACATACGTTGATTACATATCATACATTGTACAGTAATGCCATACATTGATTTTATCTCAAACTTATCATTAAACCTTAATATATTTTATTTTACTTGTGAAAGACAAGTTATGTGAAATGTTCTGTGTATATCATAGGGATAATAATTACATACTCTATTGTATGGACCTGCACATGCCGAAGGGTATACAGCTTCGCATATTGATGCTTCGCAGCTTTCCAAATGAAATGTACCCAACTAGTAATAGACATGGACTCGTAAGCTACCAGAGGTAGGGATCTGGTCTCATTTATAGTTGCATGAATGAAGCTCTACATGCATTTGAAACTCTACATGCATGAAGCTGTTTGAGAGCTCAGCCCTGATGCACATATCTGCAGTTAAATCTCCTCACTGCTCTTTGTCAACTGTCACAACAATGCTTGCCAGGAACTTCAAGTGGGTTTGGACCTTCTTCTACTCAGAGAATAGGAAGCATCAGCTTTTCAGTTGAAAGAATGATATCTATCCTTGTTAATAATCTTCACAGTACGTATTGGTTAGACTCTTCAATATATTCTTTAGTTCTACTCTCCTTTAGGTGATCTCTTTTTCTCTATTCTTGTCATCTTTCTTCTTACCTAAAATGATGCACTCTGGAAATTGTTTTGCTCAATTGGGTTTTGATTGTTCAGGTTCTTGATTTTTAATTTTAATAAACTATTGAGGTCCTTGGATGCCCAATTTGACAGATTGTGTAGTTCTCTTGTTTTAAAATCAGTAACCTTTTGTGAAATCTGTTCTCTCACTTAAAGGATTTGAAAAACTATAATCGCTACATACCCGCTGCCGCGGCATTTGGAGGAATCTGCATCGGTGCCCTGACGGTATTGGCTGACTTCATGGGTGCTATTGGTTCGGGTACTGGCATTTGGAGGAATCTGCATCATTTTTTTGCTGCTTGCTGGGAAAAGTTTGTGTGTGTAGTGAAAGGTCAGAGGTTTTGGTGAAATCACCTTACAAGTTGCAGTTAGTATTTTGTGCCCATCTTTGCTGGATGTTTCATTCTGAAATCAGAAGATTTTTCAACTGTTTATGGTGTTTGGATACAGCCTGCTTGCTCGCAGTGGATGTTTGTTTATTGCTTGTAATGTTTCCATGTGGGGATGCTATACAACATGATTGGCTTATATTTTACGTAATGGCTAATTTTTCATTCCACACTGGTATAACATACTTTAAGTGCAATGATGTCTAAGTTCTCCATGTGCGACATATTGGCCCTCTTGAATTTTATACTTTTATACTTTCATGAAAGAACATTTTCATTTATTCAAATTTGTTTGTTAGCTACTTTTTAAATAAAAAAATTCCATTATGGTATTTTGACCTTGGTGAGATTCACATAATGCATTGGGCTGCTATTTATGTTTTATCAGCTGCTTGCTAAATGTTGTGTGCTTGAATTTTGTCAGGTTGGGTTGCAGTATTTGGCTGGTGATATAACTGGGGATGACAACCGTTGTGTTGCAATGCTTCAAGCTTTCAAGGAAGCAACAAAAGACTACTCTACCCCACCTGAAAAGATTCTCAGTAGGGATTTAACTGCAAGAATTAGTAGTTATGTGTCATTTCTAATTGAATGCAGGCCCCTTTCTTTTGTCCTCCTCACATATGGCTCTTCAAGTATCGTGGAAATGATATTTTGTCTTGTTTATTGCTGGTCATTGTTTTTATCTTTTGTCTTGTTTTTTTTTTATTTAAGATATAACTTGTTGATATAGGAGGATAATGAATTGCGCCTTGTACCTGGTGATGAGTTGCGGCTGCAGTATTCAGGAGATACTGCACATCCAGCATGGATGTCGGTTGGACATGTGGTATGCTTTTTTTAGGTTGAAAGTTCCATATTTTACGAATGAGCTGAAGATGTCCGTTTTTGGAGTTATCTTATGTTGGAACAGTGGTTTAAGATCAAACCACTGGTGTTATGTGCATCTCCTTTATCAAGAATTAATTTTCCAGCATGATATTGTTGTTTCAGATTAAGCTAACTGCACAGGAGGAGGTTGCACTTGAGCTCCGAGCCAGTCAGGTAACTATGGTTTTAGGTGGTGTTATTTGTTAGTCATAGATGTGATTGACTTTGTTTCTTTAGTCATTGCTGTCAATTTTGGTTTCAGGGAGCTTCAGTGTTGATTTTGTTTGGAAGAGTACGAGTTTTGATCGGATGCAAATTGCAATGAAAACTTATGCTGTGGATGATACTAGTGTCAGTGGGTGGGTTTTCCTGCAATGTAATTTTCGCTTTCACGTATGACATTTGATTTTGTTTTTGCATGCAGTCCAATAGAAAATTCTTTTAAAAACAATCTGGACTAGAGCAGCACCAAGCCAGCGAAAGGCACAAGCATCCTTTTGGAAGGAAGTGGATGTGTTAATTGGGCATGATGCAACAGCGATGCATGACTTTATTGGTTATTTATATTTAGTTTAATATATATGACTTTATATGGGTAAGAATAAATCTGTAGTGAAAAATTTTGTATTGGATTGTGATCCGGTGGTGTAGTGATGGGTTTGTAAATGTGTTATGGATGTGAATTAGATAAATTTTGTGTTTCTATTATATTTTATGATCAACAGGACTATTAACGGGTTTTATTTTTTGTTTTTGTCCAATTTTAAATAAAATTGTCAAAATTTTTGTAGATTATTATGTGGAATGATTTTGGATCCAGTTTAACTAATAATTACGTTGACTTACTGATTTTAATTAGGAAAGTATTTTATAAATATTATTTTTATTAATTAAATAATATATTAGTAAATCGTAAGGGGTGGATTCGCGAGATTTGTGAGATTCATAATCAATTTAATTAGCTATGTTGTGTCATTTTTTAAACTTTTCACTTTTAGCGTATTAAATTTTCCATCTTCATTATCTCTACAAATATTTAAAATTTAGAAGATTAATATTTTTATCCTTTTTTATATTTTTTAAACTTTTACTCAATTAAAAATATTATTTATATAAATATACTTAAATATATAGTATATATAGTTTTGAAGGTGTATTTTTCTTATGCTACTTTGATAAACATATTTGTCATAGCAAAATGACAATCAACCAGTGATGGATCGGCACCCGAGGCCGTCACCATGACTAGGATCCTTACATGTACAGCAGGAAATCTGAGTCCGTACAAGCTAATAAGATCGTCCGAGCCAGAAGAAATATCGACGGTGCATCGACAGGAGAGCATGTAGAGAAGTCACACCCAACCAATTTACTAGCAAGTAATAAAATAACAATTACAATAATAATAAATTTTTTTTTGGGAAAGAGAGTAAGCCCAAAAGTGTCGGAGAAGCACACCGAATGGTCCAGAATAATTTTTTTTTTTGATAAGAAAAAACCTAGAATAACTGAAATGTACACCAGATGGTCAAGACCTTTTATTTTTTTTGGAAATAAGAGAGAATAAAGATAGAGAACCCAAAGAAAATCGAGAAACGTCAGCGCCAGCTAATCTGATTGAGAAACATGTCATACGCAGATCTTTAGATGCCCGAAAAACGTCATACGTAGAGCGGATCGAGAAACGTCTGTCCGTATATGAACTCCAACTAATAATAAGAACATGATATCAAAAAGACATATGTCAAATATATTTTATTAAATTAGTATAGAAAATCAGTGTGAAAAATAAGAGTGTAATAGGCCAAAATAGTATGAAAAATTAAATAATTTGCTTTAACCCCATGCCCACCAGCATCCACTCCCCGCCACTACGACCACCACTGCCATTGCCAATGACCACCACTGCTATTGCCAATGACCACCATCCGCAGAAAGCAACATTCGGCACAAATGCAATGGACAAAATATTTCTTAACTGGATTTCCATCTCCAATGACCACTGCTGATGACCACGGTCCCAAATCTCATCTCCATTAAACTTTACAATTTTTTTGCCCCTTGGACTTGGAATGGAAAAAAAAATTTATTAATGGCACAAATGTTGACAATATTTTTTTTTTGTCAAATTTTATGAAGGAAAAAAAATCAAATGAGATATGCAGAGAGAGGCGACAAGGACAAAAGGGCTTGAGAAAGTGAGAGAGAGAGAGAGAACGGTGACGGCAAGGATTAGTGTTACAGGCATCGCCAAGTCACCGTCAGAAATGGCATCTTCCCCTCCAACAGCATCTCGGTCGTTTTCCATTCTTTTAGTTCGACTTTCTCCCTGAACATACCTCCTCTCTACCTTGTTCTATTACTCAGCTCCCTCGTCTAAATTCCCCTGCCTAAATTCCTCCATTGATTTCAACCGGAACCGGCATCAGTTAGTGGTGAGTGTATCAATTAGTGAAGTCGACGGTGAGGGCTTGAGAAAGTGAGGATGACAAAGGCGAGCGGCGACAGCGAGAGAGTGACAGAGGATTAGGGTTTTCAGATGAACAGTTTGAGAAAGGGAGGGAGGGAGGGGGAAGACAAAATCGGGGGATTTTTTTTAAAATTTTTAAATCTCGATATGGGCCGTCCACGTGTCTTGAAATCAATGGCACATATATTTCTCATTTTTTCATATCGAAGATAGATCTCGACCGTTCACGTGTCAAAGAACCGACAGCCCATATTTTGTCAAAATTTGAGCCGTCGGATCATTAGAATTAAAAACTGACGGCCCAGATATGTTTTTCTAAATTTAAAAAAAATGAAAATCTGGGCCGTCGGTTTGATCGGACGGCCCAAAAGGGCAAAGCAGGGGAGCTGCTCTGTGTGCTGGCAGTGTGAGGATGATACTGCCGTGTGTATGTGGGTGTATGTGTATGTGCGTGCATATATAAATATAAATAAATAAATAAATATATATATATATATATAAATATGTATGTATTTATTAGGAATGGCAGGTACATACATATGTATATATGTATATACATATAGTATGGCAGCGTGTATATAGAAATATAAGTATTTATAAACATGTGAGTTTGGTATGTTAGAAATAATAATAGCCATTTTGTTAGTTTAGTCTTTATTCTTGTATTTTTTGGAAATATTTCTAGAATATGTTATTTACGTTAACTTTATTGCGTGCATACATTTATTGACACTCTAGCTAAGTTGAAGAAAGCGTATGAAAAATAAAGGTATCGAGTCAAATGAGAGGTTACGACATTTTATTATGGTCCACTCTTTTCCAATACTGAATCCATATTCCGGAGATTAAATCAGTTTGGATGGATGCTTTTAATCTTGTGAACCTAGTGCATGAGATATCAGTGGATATCGTACTGAGGTGGTGCTGAGTTTGACTTGTTGATGATATGAGTATTTTGTTTCAAAATGGGTATGGATCAGAGGATTACAGAATACGTGCGGGTTACTCGATGGGATAATAAAAGTATTGTCTGTGTGGATTGGATACAGTATTTATACACTACAGTTGGCAAGTATCATAAGATCATAAGGTCGCTTGTCAAACTTGTGAGCACCGGTCTTTAGAGGGTTACCCAGCCGTGGGGCGGGTGTGTAGATTGATGGTTCACAGTGATGTATAAGATCCAAGGAGATTTTTGTGATATCTCATATAATTGTGACCTCTTTTGTGATGGGCTTGATAGAACCTATATCGTTATTGATATTCGGATTCGGTGGAATCCGATTTGTATCTTTAATGATTTGTTGTCATGTGGCATTGGAGTCGTGAATACGATAAGTTATTGAATCTTACACTATTGTCGATTTATCTTATATAATTATTATGTTATTATTATCCAAAACGTTTTATTGCATTATGATATTTTATTAATTTATTTATTTGCTGGGCATTTATCTCATATTGCGTTTTGTTGGCTCCAGAGTAGTTTATGATAGGTTAGAAGAGACCGTGTTATTGCCGAGGAACTTCAGGATAGGGACAATCTTGGGATTAGAAGCTAATGAGAGGATGCTTTAGAATTAGTTGAAATGGTTGAGATTTTATTTAATTATGCTATCGGGATTGTGTTCTTAGGATTATAATACTGTAGATATTTATTATATTTAGAAAATTTATTATGACAATTATAATTATTATATTTTATTTAGTGATGTATTTACGATATTGTTTATAATTTTGGATTTTCACATGGTCGTATCGGGTCAGAGTGGGTTACCCGGGCTCGGGACACAACATACCAAGTACCAAATCTCTTAGAAAGTCACATTCTAAACCTCTGTAGCAGCTTTTACCAACCTTCCATATAATTCTTCTCAAACAACAAGTTGTCCCTTCAATTTTTTATTTTGCAAAGCATGAAAACACAAAAAAGTAAAAGTGAATACTATAAATTGCCTCAAATCCTAACAGGTTATACTCTCTTTGGCGCATTCCTTCTCTTCGATCGAGCACATCACATATTCTTATCTCCTATTCAAAATAATATATTTGAAAGTTTGAGGTACGTAAATCATTGCGTTTTTGCTTATTTTTGTGTTATATTGTTTATTCTTGCAAACAAAGCATTTTTTTGCATTGTGAGTAATAGTTTTGAGTAAATTGTCAATATTGTTATTTGAATAGTATATCTTTCAGCCTAAAAATGTACATAAAAAGTTCAAAAACTGATACCTCAGATATAGAAAGTGGGCTGTTATTACATCTTACTTAAGGATAAGAAAAACAGAAAGTAAGAAGAAATAATGAAAAGGCCAACGATATTTGGTGGATCTTAAATGCAAATATGAGGGGGATATCATAGATAAATAAGGTATCTAGAGTCTCTCACATAGAAAAAGCAAATTTAGTTGGCTTCGGTCATAGTCATAATGCACAGTTATAACAAAGAGGAATATCATTTTATGAAAGTATTTCAATCTCACCACAAGAAAATCTAAAGCCTGTTGTGATGCGGGCTTCTCAGGGGAGGGGAGATCGACAGAAGGGAGAATTTGAGGGAGAAGAAGAGAGAGAGAGATAGAGGATTTGAGAAATATTTTCTATATCCTTTTCCGTTTCGTCAGCCACCTAATAACCCACACAAAGGGGAGCATAACAGAATTGGTTAATAAAAGGGGTCCACAAGCATCAAATAAAAATAAGCAAATTAACATGTAAAATCAAATAAAGTCTCAGTATTTTCCGGTTGTCCGGGTGGGCCGGCCGCTGCGGCGCACTGCCGTGTGAGTTCCGTCCTGGTTCAACTGAGTCGAGATCTGGTTCGGGTCTTCCACGGCAAGGCCCGTAATATTTCCGCCCTCATCGAAAATCACTTTGTCCTCAAGGTGGAATTCGGGGAATTGCTGATGGAGTTCTGCCACTAGTTCCCACATTGCTTCCTCGGGGCTGTGAGAATGCCATTGAACGAGCACTTGTGGCACCGAGCGTCCCTGCTGTAGTATCCTTCGAAACTCGAGCAACTGCGTGGGAAACACCAGGGGTGAGAGGCGATTGCTTCAGCAGGCAGTTCCACCCGCTGACCATGGGGGTCACCCTGGCACTTCTTAAGGAGGGATACGTGAAATACATTATGGATCCTGGTGTAGGCGGGTAGATGCACACAATAAGTCACCGTGCCCATGCGTTCCACAATTCGAAAGGGCCCATAGTAGCGTTTTGCTAGCTTGTGAGACTGTCAACGAGCTGCTGTGGTCTGGCGATACGGCTGCAGTTTGACGAAGACCCACTCGTTCGGTTGAAACTCTCGATCGGTGCGATGTGCATCTGCCTGATTTTTCATGCGCAGTTGCGCATGTTGCAAGTTTGTCTTGAGAGTGGCGTGGATGGTGGACCTCTCGGTGATAAGGTCATCAACTGTGGCTACCGGAGAGGCACCCTGTGTATAATCTTGTAGCATAGGTGGTGGTCGGCCATATACTACTTCGAAGGGCGTCATCTGGATGGCGGAATGCCACGCTGTATTGTAATGCCATTCTGCCCAAGGCAAAAATTGTCCCGAGGTGGCTGGGTGATCAGCGGCAAAGTTACGTAGATAATCTTCCAAGCATCGATTGACTACTTCCATTTGGCCGTCCGTTTAGGGATGGTATGCGCTGCTGACCGATAATGAAGTCCCTTGTAGTCGGAAGAGTTCTTGCCAAAAGGTACTCATAAAAATAGGATCGCGATTTGAGACGATATCTCTCGAAACCCCGTGCAGACGGCAAATATCCATGACGAAAACAGCAGCGAGATCAACGTCCGTGAAGTGGCTATTCAAGGGAGAGAAATGAGCATATTTGGACAAGCGATCTACTACCACAAAAATCATCGTACGTCCCTTGGATAATGGCAAATGAGTGATAAAATCCATGGAGATTGACTCCCATATGCGTTCCGAAATTGGAAGTGGCTGAAGCAGGCCACTCGGGGCGGTGTTAAGTGGCTTGACTTGCTGACAAACTACACAGTTAGCAATGAACCGATGGACATCGTTCGCATTCCCCGTGAGTAGAAGGAAGCTGCAATCCGTGCCATTGTGCGTTGCATGCCCGCATGACCCCCTACTGGAGAACAGTGATATTCTTGCAAGATTAACTCCCTTAGGGCTGTTTCTGATGGAATAAAGAGACAGTTCTTGAAGAACACCAAGTCGTCTCGCGTAGTATAATAACCAAATTCTTCCAGACGGTCAGTAATGGATTTGATCATTGTAGAGGTAGCCGGCTGTTTCTTGTAATATTCCCGGAGGGCTACGAGCAGTGCTATTATGGGCTTTGACACCATCTGCAGTATGTTACATTGGCTGTCCTGCAACCGAGATAGTGCATCAGCCGGTCCATTATCTCTGCCCGGGCGATACACTATGTCAAAGTCATACCCGATTAGTTTAGTTTTCCATTTCTGTTGTTCCGATGTGTGGGTTGTCTGGGTCATCAAGGCCCGAAGGGGCTGGTGATCCGTCTGGACGACAAACTTGGCGCCTACAAGGTATTGGCGCCATTTCTTAACTACTTTAGTGATTGCGTAAAGCTCCCGGACATACGTTGAGGAGTTCTGACTTTGGGGCACAATCAAGCTGTTTGATAGGCAAGGGGCCGTCCGATCTGCATGGCCAATCTGACGCGCTACGCCCGGTGCCCAAAGCATCTGTTGCACCACGAATGGCTGTGAAAAATCAAAAAGTGAGGATGGGGCGGTCTTGAGAGTTTGTTTTAAGGGACTCTAAGACTGCAGTAGCTTCGCTTCCCCACATGAAAGCATCCTTTCGCAACAATTGGGTGAGGGGGCAGCAATTGGAGAATATCGAGCCACAAACCGTCTATAGTATTCCGCCAACCCCAGAAAACCTCAGAGCTGCTTGATGTTGGTAGGGGTTGGCCGCCTCATCTTGAGTCAATTTTGCGTGGATCACGCCACACCTTGTGCAGGAACAATGTGACCCAAGTATGAGAGTGAATTCTGCCTGAACTCGCATTTAGCTTGCTTGGCATAGAAGGAGTGAGTGCGTAGGATCTGTAGGACTTGAGCGAGGTGCAGGAGGTGGGCTTCCTAGGATGGGCTATAAACCAATATGTCGTCGAAGAACACCAGCACGAACTTGCGAAGTATTGGATGAAAAATCGTGTTCATTTCAGCTTGGAAAGAAGATGGTGCATTCGACAATCCGAAGGGCATGACGAGGAATTCGTAATGCCCGTCGCCTGTCCGGAAGGCCGTCTTGTGCACATCCGTAGGTGCACCCCGGCGATGATATCCAAGACGGGAAATCAATTTAGAGAACATTGTGGTGCCATGTAATTCGTCTAGCAGCTCGTCCACAGTTGGAATGGGAAATCGATCCTTGATGGTAATTTCATTCAAGGCGTGATAGTCCACACAAAATCTCCAGCTGCCGTCCTTCTTTTTCACTAAGAGAACAGGCGAGGATAACGGACTCGTGCTTGGCCGGATAGTGCCTTCAGCCAACATTTCTTTGATGAGGCTCTCCATAACCCCCTTTTTAAAGTGTGGATACCTGTATGGCTTGACATTAACCGGCGTTACGTTAGATTGTAAAGGAATTTTGTGGTCGGTGTGGCGTCGTGGCGGGAGCCCTTGGGGCACTTGCGGTAAAGACATCGAAATTCTTGTAGGATGGGTTGCGAGAGCAAATCGCGATGACCAGGGGTTCATCCCCCTTATGCGGCCTGGGGGTGGTGGCCTCTCTGTAGGATTACGAAGTTGAGCCATGTTCGGTGAGTGGGGTAACCTTCAGGTGGAAGTATGAGGCGATAGCCTTGGTAAAATCGTTGCGCCCGTAGGCGGCTCATGGTGATCGTGGAGGCAAGACTGGGTGCTCCATAGAAGGTCGATTGCGCCCGCGTGTGTGAAAGCATCCCATAGCGTTATAGTCAAACAATACGGGTCCTGGCGGCTAACCATTGGATGCCCAGGATCAAGTTGGCCGTAAATTGGGAGCAAATAAAGGTCACCGAGAATGTAGAGGACCCTAAAGTGAGGGGAACATTAGTGCACAGCGCCTTCACATTGCAAGGATGCCCATTCCCAATCTGTGGCGTTAAGAAAGTGTGAAGGCTCGATGGGAGTTCGGATACGGCCGGCCCGCAATAGGAAATTATGGTAGACCCGTTATCACCGAGCCCAGTCAGCTGAGTGGCGGCAATATTTATGGTCAAGCGCAGGTCGAGGAGCTCGATGACCTTCCAAGGCATGGAAGGAGATTGTTGGAGTATTGTCTGGTCCTGGAGATAGCTCTTCTGACAATGGCGACCGCACGCTCTCCTCCTCAATCATAACCATCTCAGATTGCTCCGTATCTTCATCCTCTACCAACATACATAGAAATTGGGGTGATTTACAGCGGTGCCCAGGGACAAGCCGCTCATCGCAATTAAAGCATAAGCCACGTTCTCTTCTGGCAGCCATTTCGGCGGAAGTGAGCTTCTTAATTAGGAATTTTGGGGCAGAGTTCAAGGATAGTGGAGCTTTTGATCCCAGTGGCCCCAGCCCGGTGATGGATTTTGCCACTGGCGGAGGTCGAGGCGGAGGATTGCGGGTGGAATTTAACTTTTCTTCCACCAAATTTGCCACTCCAATAGCTTCATGTAACGACAGGGGCTTCAGCAGGAGGAACTCGCACCGAATATCGTCCCGTAACCCAGAGATGAAGCAATTCAGGAGGTTGTTGGCGGTGAGCCCCGGAGTTTGCGTTGAGAGCGATTAAACTCAGCCGTGTAGACCGCCACGGTGGAGGTCTCGCCCTGAGTTTGTGGCCAACGCCGCCGTAGTTCACAAAGGAAGAAGGCCCAAAGGAGCTCAAATCGCCGAACGAAGGACTCGAGTTGATAGCTGCCGGGTTACATGCATCCATTGGAACCATTGCAATGCCCGCTCCTAAACATAGAGAAGGCGACAACGAGCTTTTGCTCTAGAGGAGTGCGATGGTAGAGAAAAAATTGGTCAATTTGGAACAACCATCCGGTCACGTTTTCCCCAGAGAAAAAAAGGAATCTCGAGCTTTGGCAGCCTTAGCTGGAGCTCAGTAGGGGACGACAACAAGGCCGGCAGGGTTTGGAAAAATGACATTGGCGACACTGAAAATGTAGAAGGACTCACCGTTGGTGTCGGAAGTAATGGTGGGAGTGCCGAAGCCATGGTGAAACGCTCCATCCGAGCCATAGTATGATTAATATCGGCAATAGACTGTTTGATATACTCTGTATCAGCTTTATGTGTTGCGATGTCCTTGAAATGTTGGTGAACGACCGCCACCACATTCCCAGCGCGAGCGGCGCCTGCGTCTGTACAAGCAACAGAAAGGGGAGGGGAGATCGACAAAAGGGAGAATTCGATAGAGAAGAAGAGAGAGAGAGAAACTGAGGATTTGAGAAATATTTTCTATATCCTTTTCCGTTTCGTCAGTCACCTAATAACCCACACAAAGGGAAGTATAACAGAATTGGTTAATAAAAGGGGTCCACAAGTATCAAATAAAGATAAGCAAATTAACGTGTAAAATCAAATAAAGTCTCGGTATTTCCCGGTTGTCCCGGTGGGCCGTCCGCTACGGCGCACTGTCGTGTGAGTTCCGCCCTGGTTCGACTAAATCGAGATCCGGTTTGGGTCTTCCGTGGCAAGGCCCGTAACATATTGTTAATTCTTTTTACCAATTATTTATCTCGGGTTTATTAAATTATTATAAATAAATATATTTATTAAATGGTAAAATAATAAAATTATTAATAAAAAAAGTAATAATAGTAATAATAATAATAATAATAAGGCAAAAGGGGCATTTTCTCTCTCTCCCTCCCGATCATCCTGATTCTTGTACTCCAAGCAAACCCTCCGTCTCTCTCGCTTGCCCCTCATTCTCTCGAAGCTCACTCTCCATCTCCCTTGCTCTTCATCTTCCTCTTCCTCAACCGACGCCGTTTCTCAGCCGATTTACCCTTCATTTGCCCAATCTAAATTCGTTTTTATGGGGATTTCTTTTTTCTTTCATTTAATTGGTTGGCCGATTGCCTTGAGTCATAAATAGAGAAGTGTCAGAGATGGTGAAGGTTGTCCGAGTCTGTGGAATCGTGGTTTGTCTTGGGAGAGAATTGCAAATCGTTGCCGTTCTTTGCTTTGCCGTCTTGAAGAAAAACACTGTAGCCGCCGCCACCAGTAAACCCTAGCCATGCTACAGCACTGTTGCAAATTAGGCAAGTTTTACTTATATTTTTTGCAAGTAATATTTCTCAATCCTCACGCAAACAATCAGTTCCTCCTTCCTTGAAATCTTATTATTGATGCTCGCATGTCTCAATTTCATGGGATTCGGCAAAAATTACTCGATTAGGTTAAGAATAGAGAAAGCAGAGCTTTCGGCTCTAGACTGTGCAAATATGGGAATCGGTTTTGTTGAGGGAAAACAGAGCACGAAGCTCTGTTCGTGGCAGTTGAAAGGGTTCAGGTTTTGTAATGGTGATAAAATGAGGAGAGGAATTTGGTTGGCGTGTGAATACTCAAATGGATGTAAACGATATGTATATGTGCACAGTGACGTGTACACGGGTGAGTATAAAATAAATAGATAAGTAAATAAAAATAAAAAGTATATAACTTTATATATATATATACTAGTATAGTATGCATGTAATTATATATTAATGTATATACGTGTACAGAGGAATGACATACACATATGTTTTGATTTACATGAATATGAATGTTAATATTGTTGGATATTGAAAGTTATAAATATGGGCATGAATGTATTATATTAAGGTATAAGTTATTTTAAGGAGAAAATATGGATAAATTATTATTATGATTGGACTCACAAAATTAGCCAAATAGTTGAAATAGCTTTGATAATCATGGGTTTTGTTCGGTGACGTCGGAATAGAAGGTATTTTGTAGCTTTTGAGATAAGATTTGGGTCACCGAGTGAATTAGAAAGAATTTAATGAAATATTATGGCATTTGGTTGAATGTTTAAACTGTCCTTGGTTCTTTTCCTCTTTGCCGATAATGATATTATTTGTGTTATCTTCAATTACGTGCATATGGTCCTTATCAGTATCAAACGACACTTCTATCATTGAAATTTGCAAAGCATTCTTTGTGTCATAGTTGAGCGTCAGTATTTGAGTTACTGGCTTTCTACGATTAAGGTTAAGGAGAGTTTATGAAAACATTAGGGTATCTAGTCAAATGGGAGGTTGTGGCACCTTCGTGTGGTTTATATTTATCCGATACTGATTTCCGTATCATGGTGGTGATGATGTATATTGTTTTTTATGTAGAGATACTTATAGCTATGCGACTATCATAGGAGATGATATCAGGGATATCATTGACGAGGAGGTATCATAGATGGTATGAGTATACTATGAGTATAACATCTGGGAGGATTGTAGAGGTAGTGAGGATACTATGGATATTTTCGTATCACTTACCCAGCCGGTGGACGTGTAAAAACGCGGCCTTTGGCTCACAGTGGCAAATTAAAGTTCAAGAGATTACTCATGATATCTCGTTATTGTTGATATCTCTAAAGTTTGCGATTTGGTGGAATCCATGTGTTGTATTCGATAGAATCTATGTGTCGGATTCTATGATATTTGAATTTAGTGGAATCCATGTTGTTTATTGTTATTTGATATTGAATTAGTCGTTTCTCATTAATATTTGACGAGAAAATCCTTTATTTTCATGATCTTTAGGATTTTGAGGATTTTCTATTATTGATAAATCTTATGATTTTTGTCATATGAAGGTTCGGGGTGACCTGCCTTTTGCTCTTAAGTCGTAGGTACAATGAAATGCAGATTCTTGGATATATTTATCTGTTTGATGTTATATTACTGTTGTGACTTTTGGCATATATAATTTATTATATATTTACGATGCTTATATTTATTACCTATTTTTTATTTATTATCACTTCTGGAGCATTTGGCTTACTCTTACTTTTTATTGACTCCATATTGAATTGATTATATAAAGCTAATAGGTGATCCTACATTACTGCGGGACTTCCAGTTATAGATTTTGAAGGTTAGTTGCTGTCATATCAATGGGGGACACCTTAGATACATGTTGATAGGTTTGATAATTTATTTTCGAGTTGTGACTTGTAAATTGAGTAGTTTTATTTTAGTGGATTTTGCTTGATATGTAATTAAAATGGTAAATGTATTGTTGAAAATATTGGGACTATTAAGGACATTTAATGATTTTAAAATTTGAGATTTTTGCGTGAGCAGTTGTAATACCCCAGTATTTCGACTCGAATTATTAAATAGATTTAATAATAATAAATAATAATATATGTTTTTTTGGTAATAATAAATATTGTTAATATTTATGGTATTAAATAATTAATAATTAATAATAGATAATTAATTATATTAAATAAATATAATAATCATAATAACGTAAAACTCGTCCAAAAATGGATTTAATTGCACTTCACGCTCTGCGTTTCTTTACGTCTTTTGGTCTGCTACCAGAACTTGGCTGAACCATCAAGTATAACAATTAATAATAATAATAAAACGTATAACGTTTTAATAATAATAATAATAATAATTAATAATTAATAATAAATCTAATAAAAACGTTTAATAATAATGGTAAGTAATAAATTACTGTTCCCCTCTCTTCTTCCCCATTTCTCGCCTCTCCCTCTCGGTTTCTCTCTCGATCTCTCTCTCTCCCGTCTTTCTTTCTCTCTGTCTCTCTCTCTCTCTCCCTTCCGTTACTCATCTTCCTCTTAAATTCTTCTGCCGTTTCACCATTCGATTTTCAAGCGGTTTCAAATCCGTGCAATTAATCGGGCGGCCAAATTGTGAGTGTATAAATTGGGGGTGTGGGTCGTCCGATCCTCTGCAATTGAAGTTCCAGAGTCGCCGTCGTTTGGAGCCGTAGTCGTCATTGCCGAAGAGAGAGTTGCCGTCGTCAATCGGTGCCGGAGCCACCATCGCAAACCCTTGCCGTAGCCATCGCCGTCGCCGTCATCAATTTGTGCCGCCATCGCCGCAAACCCTCGTCGCCGTTAGTCCCTTGCCGTTGCAAACCCTAGCCGTTTCTGTCAGGCAAGTAAAACTTCCTTCTCATTCTTGCAAGCAATCTTCGTATATTGCAAATCTGCCCCTTCTTTCCTTCACTTCTCCAGATGCTGTTGAGATTGGGTATATGTGGAGAATGTTGTGAAAATGGTTCTGGAATAAAATAGAAATTGGGCGAAACAGAGCTTCGTGCTCTGTTGGCTGACTGGATGGTGGTGTTGTGCACGGTGCGTGAGTGCTCAGTGCTCGGTGCGTGGCTGTGTGTATGTGGCCAAGTAATTATGCAGTGTATATGTATGTATATATAATTGTATACGTATGTGTGTGTATGTGTACATGCGTGGCGGTGCCGGTGCCGGTGCGGGTGCTTGTGTATGTACAGTGCACGTGGAGTGTGTATATTGTTGGGTGTATTCGGTGTAGGCATTTACGTATGCGTGTGGTGTGTGTATACGGTGGGTATTGTGCAGGTGTGCACTGTGCGTGTGTGTGGAGAGAGCAGCAAAATGCAGCCGTGAGCCGTGGACCTGGTAGTATGGGTGTGATTGGGCCCTGAGTTCAATGTGTGTGTGTGGTGTTGGGCTAGGATGAATTGGGCCATGGTGGAATATGTGGGTATGAATATATATATATATATATATATGCTAGAATAAATGTGTGGTTATATGTGTTTGGATATATATATATATATATATAAGTGTATATGATGGGTTGGCAGCGTGTTTTGTATTATGAGTATTCTCGTATTTCATTCATGAATTCCAGTAAATTATTCTTTGTGTCGACTTCGTTAGTGTGCGTATATTTATTGCAGACTCTAAATTAAATGGGAGATCGTGTAAAAAACTAAGGTATCGGGTCGAATGGGAGGCTACTAAACCTTGTTTAGCCCGCACTTTTCCAATCCCGAGTCCATTCGGAGGTTGAGGTCGTTTGGATGGATCTTATAATCTGTGAAACGAATTGTGAGATATCGGTGGATCCCGAGCAGGTGTCTTTGGGTTTGAGCGATAATGATATGTATATTCGTGGATCGGGAGGATCACGAGAATGCCGAGTGTTATCCGACGAGATAACGAGAGTGTGATCGGTACTTGTACACTACGTGGCAAGTATCATGAGACCATAGAATTCGCTTGTCTTGTCAAACTTCAGGAGCAACTTGATGTTACCAGCTGGGTCGGGTGTGTGAGTTGAGGGTTCACAGTGATGTATAAGGTCTTAGGAGACTTTCGTGATATCTTGTATATTTGGGACCTCATTTGTGAAGGGTTCGAGGGAACCCTATCGTGATTATTTTCGGATTCGGTGGAATCCAATTTGTATCCTTGAGCTTGTTGTCATATGGCTTTGAGTCGTTGATACGACATGTTATTGAATCTCGGATAATTGTCTATGTAATTATTATGTTAAAATATTCCGAGACGCATGATTGTAATCCCTTATTTCTTTGTTTATTTACTTGCTGGGCCTTATGCTCACCTTGCGTTTTATTGGCTCCAGTGTAAGGTTATGACAGGTTAGAAGAAATCAAGTTGTGGCTGAAGAATTTCGGGATAGAGACTATCTTGGATAAGAAGTTTTTGTCTGGAAGCTCTAGAGTTAACATTATTGATCGAGGTGTTATTGTTGGGACTGCGTTCCTAGAGTATAAATTTTTATAAGTATTTATTGTATTTAGAACATTAATTATGGGAATTAAAAAATTAATATGTATTAATTAGTGATGTATTTATGAGATCAATTATGATTTCGGAGTTTCCGCGTAGCGGTCCCGGGTCGGGTCGGGTGACTCGGGCTCGGGGCGCCACAAATGGTATCAGAGACAGGTTTGATTCTATGCAGAATACTTGGGGACTTTAGAATTATAAATATTTGAGGCGTATTAAGATTCTTAAGTAATTGTGGATTTAGGATATTTTAGGGTATTCTAAATTAGGAATGGGAGTCAACGGATAATTTAGAGTAAGTTAAAAAATTTTTAAGATTTTATTTTATTGCAGGATGTCAGAACAAAATAGTGTTAATGTTGGAAGGTCTGTTAGAGCTCCTCCTAGCAACAATGCTGAAGAAATAGAAAGGTCACCTGCGCGGACGCCGCGAGATGGCGCATTTAGTTAACCAAGCCCTTAGTGCTCAAGTTATGGGTCTTGGAGCGCGGCTCCCCACAACGGGTAATGACCATCGTGTTCGGGAAGCGAACGTCGGTGTCGAGACTTTATGGACCAAAGAGTTCCTGAATTTGCGGGATTGCCCGGATCCCATGTTGGCTGAAGCATGGATGGCCGACTTGAGAAAGCTTTTTGAGGTTGTACGATGCGGAGCTAATGATAAAGTTCGTTTCGCTATTCATCGTTTTGTGGGAGAAGCAGATCAATGGTGGAGAATGCTAAAAAGGGAGCTGGGAACTACGGCTAATGATATTACTTGGGAAGATTTTCAACAACATTTTTTTGATAAATATTTTCCTTCTTGTGTAAAGAGGGCGAAAGAGTCTGAATTTTTAACTCTAGTGCAGGGTGATATGACCGTGGCCGAATATGAGGCCCGATTTATAGCACTCTCACGTTTCGCTCCTTATCTCGTATCTAACAAAGAACGGAAGGCACAACGATTTCAAGCTGGACTTAAAGATGCAATTCAAATGCAGCTAATCCCCTTTGATCTTGTTGAGTATGGTGCAGTGCTTAAACGAGCAATGATGATTGAGCAGGCAATAAATAGGCGGAAGCAAATTCAGCCAATTTTGCAGGATCGGCTAGAGGCGGTGGATTGCAAGACAAGAATCGGAACAAATCGCAGTGGGAATACTCTAACAAGCGACAAAAGATGAGATGAATTTAGAGCGCCGAGCAATGTTATATATGTAAGAAGATTGGGCATGTGGCCAAGGATTGCAGATTTGCGGAGAAGATTACAAATGCTCCTACGTTCCCACTTCCCGAGATGCGGATGGCAGACGAGGACCGCCCGTCATGTTATAATTCAGGAAAGCCTCGGTCATTTTGCTAAAGATTGTCGTGCTCAAAAGGCGGAATTAGGAATCGAGACAACAGAACAAATCACAAGTTCCAGTCGTGTTTATGCGATGATTGAGCATAAGGTTCAAGATTCTCCAAATGGAGCATAAGGTGAGTATTTCGAGGACGAAATTCTTTAAGGGGGGAGGATTGTAATACCCCAGTATTTCGACTCGAATTATTAAATAGATTTAATAATAATAAATAATAATATATGTTTTTTTTGGTATTAATAAATATTGTTAATATATATGGTATTAAATAATTAATAATTAATAATAGATAATTAATTATATTAAATAAATATAATAATCATAATAACGTAAAAGTATAACAATTAATAATAATAATAAAACGTATAACGTTTTAATAATAATAATAATAATAATTAATAATTAATAATAAATCTAATAAAACGTTTAATAATAATGGTAAGTAATAAATTCTTGTTCCCTCTCTTCTTCCCATTTTCGCCTCTCCCTCTCGGTTTCTCTCTCGATCTCTCTCTCTCCGTCTTTCTTTCTCTCTGTCTCTCTCTCTCTCCCTTCCGTTACTCATCTTCCTCTTAAATTCTTGCCCGTTTCACCATTCGATTTTCAAGCGGTTTTAATCAGGTGCAATTAATCAAGACCAAAATGTGGGTGTATAAATTGGGGGTGTGGGTCGTCCCAGATCCTCTGCAATTGAAGTTCCCAGTCGCCGTCGTTTGGAGCCGTAGTCGTCATTGCCGAAGAGAGTTGCCGTCGTCAATCGGTGCTCGAGCCACCATCGCAAACCCTTGCCGTAGCCATCGTGTCGCCGTCATCAATTTGTGCCGCCATCGCCGCAAACCTCGCCAATTAGTCCCTTGCCGTTGCAAACCCTAGCCGTTTCAGCCGAGGCAAGTAAAACTTCCTTCTCATTCTTGCAAGCAATCTTCGTATATTGCAAATCTGCCCCTTCTTTCCTTCACTTCTCCAGATCTTTGTTGAGATTGGGTATATGTGGAGAATGTTCAGAAAATGGTTGGAATAAAATAGAAATTGGGCGCAGAGCTTCGTACTCTGTTAGTCGATCTGGATGGTGGTGTTGTGCAGTGCGTGAGTGCTCGGTGCTCGGTGCGTGGCTGTGTGTATGTGGCCAAGTAATTATGCGGTGTATATGTATGTATATATAATTGTATACGTATGTGTGTGTGTGTACATGCGTGGCGGTGCGGGTGCTTAGGTGCGGGTGCTTGTGTATGTACGGTGCACGTGGAGTGTGTATATTGTTGGGTGTATTCGGTGTAGGCATTTACGTATGCGTGTGGTGTGTGTATACGGTGGGTATTGTGCAGGTGTGCACCGTGCGTGTGTGTGGAGAAGCAGCAAAATGCAGCCGTGAGCCTAGTGGACCTGGTAGTATGGGTGTGATTGGGCCCCGAGTTCAATGTGTGTGTGGTGTTGGGCTAGGATGAATTGGGCCATGGTGGAATATGTGGGTATGAATATATATATATATATATGCTAGAATAAATGTGTGGTTATATGTGTTTGGATATATATATATATATATATATATATATAAGTGTATATGATGGGTTGGCAGCGTGTTTTGTATTATGAGTATTCTCGTATTTCATTCATGAATTCCAGTAAATTATTCTTTGTGTCGACTTCGTTAGTGTGCGTATATTTATTGGCACTCTATGGCTAAGTTGAGGAGATCGTATGAAAACACTAAGGTATCGGGTCGAATGGGAGGCTACGAAACCTTAGTGTAGTCTGCACTTTTCCAATACTGAATCCATATTCCGGAGGTTGAGGTCGTTTGGATGGATGCTTATAATCCTGTGAACCGAATTGTGAGATATCGGTGGATATCGAGCCCGGCAAGGTAGTCTTTGGGTTTGACTTGATAATGATATGTATATTCTCAGGATCGGAGGATCACGAGAATATGCGAATGTTATCCGACGGGATAACGAGAGTGTGATCGGTGCTTGTATACTCATGGCCAAAAGTATCATGAGACCATAGGGTCGCTTGTCAAACTTACGAGCACCAGAAACCTTGATGTTACCCAGCTGTGGAGTCGGGTGGTGAGTTGAGGGTTCACAGTGATGTATAAGGTCTAGGAGACTTTCTGATATCTTGTATATTTGGGACCTCATTTGTGAAGGGTTCGAGGGAACCTATGCCGTGATTGTTACTCGGATTCGGTGGAATCCAATTTGTATCCTTGAGCTTGTTGTCATATGGCTTTGAGTCGTTGATATGACATGTTATTGAATCTCGGATAATTGTCTATGTAATTATTATGTTAAAATGTTAGAGACGCATGATTGTAATCCCTTATT
>BSYO01000012.1:18273163-18284338 GCA_033239525.1 Nepenthes gracilis
ATATATCTTATTTTTCATTAATGTACTACGAACCAAGTACAAAGTTAACATTAGCCTAATTGATCCACATTAATTGTTTTATTTATTATACTACTTTGGATTGCTTTTATTATTTATTTTCACTACATATATTATGTTGGCTGAAACATATTTAAGATATATTATTATTCTTTTTATATTATTATATTAATAATATTATTTATTACTTTAATTTTTATATATAATATACTCAATTGAACAAATATTTTTTAAATTAATAAGCTTAATATTATAACCCGAATAAATCATCACAAATCAAATCAATCCACAGATTAACAATTTGAATAATCTGTCTTAATTGATAATTTAATTTAATTTGATAAAAATTTTGCATAATATTCTACATAGGTTTGAGCCCAATAAAAACCTATGAGCTGATTGCGATAAGAGCCGTTGAATTCAACCAAACGTCTCTCCTTTTGGGGCACCAGCGCCACTGCAGACCTAGCGCATAAACCCTAGCGGTGCCCGCGATGTCGTTGGAAGCCGTTGCCGCGCGCGGTCAAATTGCCTTAAATCGTCGGTCTGGAGGAGATGCCCGCCCGTGGTATTAAGTCGCCCAGCCCGGCCCCATTTTCTCATTGCTATTGTTCACCGCCACTATTCATCAGGCAAGTAACTCTTCGGTATTCATGGCCAGATTTGTCCTCCTCTCTCTAAGTTAATCGTATTCCTCCCCAATGATATTAAATTTGTGATGCATGTTAATACTTCTGTAGAAATTGTTATAAAAGACTGAATCGGGAAGAACAAAGCTTGGTGCTACGGTGGTCATTGGCCCATTTCCTTAAGCGGGGGTTTGGGACTCGAGTGCGCAAATGGAAAGGGTGGGACTCCTCGGGTGGGTATGAACAAGTACACATATAAATATACGATGACCAGTATCGTATGTATATATTATTGTACGTGGATATAAGATTAAAATATACATATGCAGACGTATTATACGAATGATGTACGTGTCTATGTGGATAATAATTATATATATGTGTGTGTGTGTTGGGGGGGTTACTAAGAGTATGCGCATGTATATATTTGAGTGATGATGTGTGTTATGTGTAAGTGTGTATTCGGTGTAATGGGTGTGGTGTGTGTATTCATATGCAAAGAATATTGCGATACGTTTGGTTATTAGAATGGAATAATATGGAAATATAATAGTTATTTCAGGGAATAGAATATGGTGAGAATAAGGTTGGAAATTATTATTCTTATATTTGATTGTTAAAATATAATAAGTTGAAAATTAGTATTCCATTATTTGGTTTGTAGAATAGTACGAGGAATAAAATGAGAATTTGTTATAATGACTGTTTTGTCATTGTATATATATATTATATACATTATTTTAAATTATTATTTAGTGTAATAGTTATTTTTATCATATAAAATATATATTTAATAAATATTTAAATGATCATATGTACAAAATATAATTATATATTACATAACATATTTTTTAAATAATTATATATTTAATGATTATAGATATGTTAAGCATATATCGTATAATATATATGTATATAATATATTTATGTGTATAACATAATAAATAAATCAAATAAAAAATATATATACATACATATTGATGCGTCCTTTGATCCGAACTTCGAACTGATTCGGGCTGATCCGCTTGTCCTAGTTCTGGTTCCGTTCACTGAGTTTGGATCTTACACACCACTAAAAAGATCAGGAGGTCAGCGTGTCGGCGAAAAGTTGTTACACCGAAAACACTCCGACGCTCAAATCAGTAAACAGCTTTTGAAATATAAGAAGGTTTCTGAAATTGAAAATCGAGAAAGAGAGAGTGTGTGTGTATTTTCAGATGAAAGAGAAATAAAATTGTCTTCTTGAATTTGGATGGTGGGGAGGCAGTAAATTGCCATCAGAGGCGTGTTTGTATGCCTTGGGTTTTTTGAGTGACAGTAGAAAATGGGAAAGTGTAAGTCTGTCGTTGTTGAGAGTGTTCTGTGAGCGAAAGCTTGCGTGAGTAGCCTTAGTAAAAGTTTACGTAACAGAAAGCATGCCTGGAATGAGGATTCCAGGGCTTATTTATGGTTGAGAGGATGATCTTCCTCCTTTGGAAGGAGTAATCCCCTACGTGATTCTTGGTTGGCCTACACCTCAAAGTGATACGGATTCTTGAGCGGATTGAATAGTTTCCTTCTCACGGTGTTGTTTCAAGTCTTCGCTTCATGTGTTTTGTGATTGGAGCACCCCAGTTGGAAGAAGATTGGGAAAATTTGGCGCATTCCTTACGAAGAAGGCGCCGATTTTGTCAATATCCATTTTAAGAACCCGTGAGAGATCGTGAAAATCATTTGGGAGAGAATTTATTCTTGGTACATCTACGATAAATCGTGGACTTAAATTGGGCGATCCGAAGTAAAGAACTTTTATTTTGGCTCTTTCTTCTGATGATTCATTCAGCGTTCGAGTTGACCGTCTGCCTTGCCACGTTAGTAACTGCTGGAGTTCGGAGGAGTCGGCAACGCATTGTGAGTCTTGGACCTTCGAGGCACAGGCCCAGTTTTAGACAATTGTCTGCCTCTTGTTTTGGGTATCCGTTGACCATGAACCAGCCCATATATATATATATATATATATATATATATGATTACGTGCATATATATATATATATATATATTAACAATATTTCTACGATACTCTTGTAACATTTTTACTCGTAAATATGTATATTTACCTGAATATTTCAACTACATTTCTATAATATTTCAATGATATTTCTACAATATATATATTTTTACATGAATATTTTAACAATATTTCTATAATATTTCTGTAATATATGTATATTTATCTGAATATTTTAACAATATTTTTACAATATTTCTGTAATATTTTTGTAAGATATGTATATTTATCTAAATATATCAATAACATTTCTGCAACACAAATTCATCTACATATAATCTAACAAAATTTGGAATCTGATATGTAACAAAATCTGAAACAATAAATTTTAACATAAAATATACATGCTGGAATACAATATGAAACACAATATGATACATATCTTACAAAAACAGATTGTCAATGCTCAACAAAACAGACTGCATGAAATAAGCGCCTACATGCTTTCTTTACAAGACAAATCATCTGATGAAATCCAATCTCTGTCTCGACGGAAGATTAAACAAGCCCGTCATAAGTGTCGAATCACGTATGCATTTCATATGCCTTTGTATTTTTTCACTCAACGGGTAATTGAAGAACCAGAATGATAAATTATATAATTGCGTCATCATTTGTTACTGTGTGTTAGTTTGGAAGCTTTGCTCAACAATTGACCGACCTCTTTGAAATTTGTATTCAAAATATCGGCTGCTTGAATAATACAATCAGATAGTACTGTCACATCTATACTAACTTTCCGTTTCCTTTCTTTGGATGTCCTCGACGCAGTTGAAGTTCTCACATGCGGTGTATTTGGACAAGGGGAATCATTAGTGCCAAATAAGTCTTCAATCCCCATTTCTTGAGCATTATTCACGCTAAATTGCTCGATATCCTGTTTATTGGTTTGAAGCTCCTCAAGGATGCTATCGGTAGCCTTTGTATCTACTCCTGTGGCACGATTTTTGCCATAAATCATTGACAAATATTCAAAATATGAAAATGTGTGTGTGTGTGGAGATGTGTATAGTGTGTGTGCCATTGGTGATGGCAATGAATGTGATGTGCGCTGTGTGTGAGGGGTGAGGGAGTGCTAATGAGTGTAGGAGTACACACGCCCTCTACTTTCACACACTTTCACAGCACACACTATCCCTGCACACACACCAAACTCAACACCTAGTACACAACACAACTCACACACTCCCACAGCACACACACGGCCTCTGCACACAACCACACGGTTTCACACTGTTATGAACACACGCACAGTGCACGCACACACACTCATGGCTATACACTCCGAAAATACATCACCAAATAGCTGAATCTCTCCCTCACAATCTCAGCCAAAAACAGAACACAACCCACACATACATACACCCAACTCCACGCACAACATACACACACACTGCTCACACACACATTCACGCACACATTACTTCTGACACACACACCCACACACACACAGACACCCAACTCTACAGACACCCAACTCCACACACAACACATATACTACTCACACACACACTGCTACTGACACACCCCCCCACACACACATCCAGTCGCCCACGCACACACCCAGTCTACAAACACCCAACTCCACACACAACACATACACTGCTCACACACACACTTACGCACACACTGCTACTGACACACCCCCCCACACACACACACCCAGTCGCCCACACATACACCCAACACACACTCGCCTCTCACACACACACCTAGTCCACACAGTAATTTACGGTCACATACAAAGACAGTGGGAATTTTTCATTCTCAGAAATAAAGAATAACGAAATTATGGAAATTTATAGCAACTCACAAATCGAATGGGGGTCTCGCACAACCCAAATACAAATTTATTGAGAAATTTTTCATAAATTTGTAACGGCAAGAAGTAGGGTTTGATAGAAAAATCAACATTTATTGAGAAAAAAATCGAATCGCCGATCTTCGAGCATCGTGAGAAATTTGTTACCTTGCACAACGTCAATCGGCAGGAGTATCGAGCGGCCACAACGCAACGACAGAATGGTGGGAAACAGGCGCCGATCAAGAGAGCTGGCCACATCTTCGAGACACTCATGAACTAAATTAAAAGAGAGATAAAGAGAGAGAAGCGAGATTGGAGGGAATAAAATGGCAGCGATGAAAATGCAGTTCATAGGCAGGGGGACTTACAATTACCAGGCAACGAGGAATAATTATGACAGCTAAAATGGTGGGAATGGTTATTCCTTTAAAATTGGGAATAACTATTCTCAGGAAATCGTTATTCTCATCCAAAGCTAACCAAATGGGAAAATTTCTATTCCCGTTGGAATAGAAATTCCATTCCACCTTAATTCTGTCAAACCAAACACGACCTTGGTTTGTGTGTATTCGTGTGTGTACTAGCTGTAGGTGTAGTGAATTGCGGTAAGGGGGATCACATAAGTGCACACAGGTGTATATATATATATATGTGATTGGTATATTTATGATTGTATGGCAGAATGTATTCATAATAAATCTATGCATGTGAGTTTGGCATGCTTGAAATAATAATAGCCGTTTGGTTAGTTTATTCTTTATTCATATATTTTCTTGGTATATTTTGAAAATCTGTTATTTGCGTTAACTTTATTGCATGCATACATTTTATTGACACTCTATGACTAAATTGAGGAAATCATATAAAAACACTAAGGTATAAAGTCGAATGAGAGATTACAATATCTTGTTATGGTTTACACTTTTCCAATACTGAATTTATATTTCAAAGATTGAGGTTATTTGGATGGATGTTTATAATCATGTGAACTTATTGCGTGAGATATTAGTGGATATTAAATCGAGGTGGTACTGGGTTTGACTTATCGATGATATGAGTATTCTATTCCCAAGTGGGTGTGGATCAAAGAATTACAGAATATGTGCAGGTAACCTGCTGGGGTAATGAGAATATTGTTTGTGTGTGTGGATGGGATACGATACTTGTACACTATGGTTGGCAAGTATCATGGGACCGTAGTATCACTTGTCAAACTTGCGAGCATTGGAACCTTAAGGATTACCTAGTTGTGGGCGGTTGTGTGAATTGATGGTTCACAGTAATGTATGAGGTCCGAGGATATTTTTATAATATCTCATATAATTGCGACATCTTTTGTGAAGGGTTCTATGGAACCTACACCACTGTTGATACTTGGATTCGGTGAAATTCAATTTGTATTTTTAATGATTTGTTGTCATGTGGCATTTGAGTCGTAAATATGACAAGTTATCTCGGATAATTGTCGATTGATCTTATATAATTACTATGTTATTATTATTCGAGACATTTTATTTCATTTTGATATTTTATTAATTTATTTACTTGTCGGGCATTTGACTTATCTTTATGCTTTATTGGCTTTAGAGTAGAAGTTATATAACAGGTTAGAAGAGATTGTGCTGTTGTTAGGGAATTTCGAGATAGAGACGATATTAGGATTAGAAGCTAGTAAAAGGATGCTCTAGAGTTAGTTCAATTGGTCGAGGTTTTTGATGGGTACACCAAAATGGTGGCCCCACGAAAGTGAGCCGAGGCGAGTCGGCTTACTCTGCGGCCCCGGTGAAACGGGCCCCGAGAGGCTGGCTCGGGCGGTGGCCGGCGTTGGCAGTCGGGTGGCGACTCCCCGGCGAGGCAGTCGACTCAAGCGTTGGCCAGATGCCTTCTGGCAGCATTAGGCGAAGAGAACAACTTTTACGGTAATGGGCTTTGCTTCGCGAACCCACGTAGCCCACGTCGGCAGCGGCGACGAATATTACAGGGGCGGCCAGCCTTGTATGACAGTGGCTCGAGCGTTGGCCAGTCCGCGTTTGCACGTTGAGCCACGAAGCCTTTTCAGCGATGTGGCTTGGCCGGGTTTAGGCCACCGATTATTAAAAGCGTAGCGGTCTCCAAGGATATTCCACGATCTCAACAGCACCAAAAGGGACACTAGTAATATCGGGCGCCCTTCAAAAGGCTGAAAATGACGTGATTTTCCCACTCTGCCAACCAAGACTCATCAAACTGGGCATTACGCCGAGAGAAAGAACCAACTTAAAGCTTGCTTCACGCCTTCACAAGGAAACAATCACGCCACCAAGAATCGACATTTGTTCCGTATAATGCAAGCTGTGACGTAGGGGATCACGCATTCTAAAGGAGGAAGATCACCCTCTCAGTCATTAAATAAACCATAGAATCATCATTCAAGGGACGGACTCTGATCTAAGCTTTCTTCCATACTTTCGACCACCTACGCTTTCTTGAAGGCACCCGATTGCATCGTTTCCTAGGACGATCGGGTGCTCGCAGTCTAGCCACGCCACCTTGCGTCACTCCCAGAAATGCCTGCAAGGCATGCAAGCGCGCATGCCACGTAGTTTCTTGTCTTTCCGTCTTCCAATTGAGAAGGCGCCAGCGTCTGCTTTGCATTACGGATCGAATCTCGGAGTGCTCTCTCTCATTCGGTTGCTTATTTGAGAGTATTTCTTGAAACGGCGTTGGAGTATTTTCGATTGGGAATGACTTAAAATTTGAACACGTTGGCCTCTTGTTGCGTTTGGTGGTGTGCGGGATCATTTCGAGGCAGTGGAGCCAAGGCAGGAGACGTCATCAAGATACATTCAGAATTTTGGATCAGAGAGGCATCGATTTTATTTAATTATATTATCGGGATTAACGTTAAAAGATTATAATATTATAAATATTTATTGTATTTAAAAAATTTAGTATGAGAATTATAATTATTATGTTTTATTTAATAATATATTTATAAGGTTATTTATAATTTTAAATTTCTGTATAGCTATTTTGGGTCGGATTGGATAATTTTGACTCGAAACGTTACAATATACATCCTTAAAAAATAGCCTAAGTATGTATATAAAAAATTCAAAAAGTGCTTGCTCAGATGTAGAAAGTGGACTGTTATTACATCTTACTCAATGATAGAAAAACAAAAAGTGTGACGGAATAATTGTACTTGAAAAGGCTAACGATAAATAAGGTATCTAGAATCTCTCTTGTAGAAAAAGCAAATTTAGTTGGCTTCAGCTATTGTCATAATAAATCTCATTTTATAAAAATATTTCAATCTCACCACAAGAAAGTTTGAAGCCAGTTGTTAATTTTTTTAACCAATCATTTGAGTTACCATGTGATTCGAATTATTAAATTAATTTAGTAATAAATAATATTTTATTTTAATATTAATAAATATTGTTAATAATAATATGTATTAAATAATTAGTTATTAATAATAAATAATTATATTAATTATTGGATAAATAAATATTAATAATGTATCAAATAATAAAACGTATAATTAATAATAATAAGTAATAATAAATAATAAAACGTATTAATAATAATTAATATTAATTTTAGAATGTATAATAAAATATGACAAAAATGCGCCACTTCATCTCCTTCTCGATTCTTCTCCCTTTCTGCGTTTCTCTCCTCGCCCGTCTCCAGATTTTTCTCTCTTTTTCTCTCTTCGTTTCCTTCCTCGCCGCAACCGTTCACTCCACCTTCCCTCTTCTTTAGCTTCTCTTCCTCGAATCGTCACTGCCATCTGCTGTTTCACCCTTCGCCTGTCAAGCGGTTCCGTTTCTGCTCATTAAATAGGACGGCCATGGTCGTCGGCTATAAATAGAGGAGTGCGGGAAGTGCTAAGGGTGTGGGAGGCAGTGGAGTCAAAGTCGTCCTCGCAAGCCTGAGCCAGAGGGAGCGTCGCCGTTGTTGTCCGCCGTTAAAACCCCAGCCGATTGCTACGGTGTCGTTGTCGAAGCCGTCGCCACCGCCGCAGTAGAAATTGTCATCGTCAATTGGTGCCGGAGGAAGTGCCGCCGTGACTGTTCGAAGTCGCCGCCGCTATTTCTCGTCGCTGTTGTGCACCGCCATTGTTCATCAGGCAAGTAATATCCCTATTTTATTTTGCAGTAATCTTCTTCTTTTTGTAAGTGATATTCCTATTTTGGGCAAACAATCTCTTTTTCCTTTCTTGAAATGTTATTATTGATGCTCACGTATCCCAATTTCATGGAATTCGGCAGAAATTATTGGATTAAATTAAGAATGGGGAAAACAGAGCCTTCGGCTCACGACTGTGCAAATTTGGGAATCGGTTTGTTGAGGGACAACAGGGCACAAAGCTCTGTTCGTGGCTGTTGAAAGGGTTCCGGTTTTGGTGATAAAATGAGGAGAGGAAGTTGGTGCGGCGTGTGAATATTCGTACGGATGCCGATGAGTATAAAATAAATAAATAAATTAATTAATTAATTGATAAATACATATTTTATATAATGGCAAAGCTATGTGCGTAGCCGTGAACGGCGTGTGTATTGCTCGTGTACGTGGGTGCGTAGTGTTGTGTGTGAGACGGGGAGCTGCTCTGTGTGCTGGCAGTGTGAGGATGATGCTGCCGTGTGCATGTGGGTGTATGTGTATGTGCGTGCATATATAAATATAAATATGTATGTATTTATTAGAAATGGCAGGTACATACATATGTATATATGTATATACATATAGTATGGCAGCGTGTATATAGAAATATAAGTATTTATAAACATGTGAGTTTGGTATGCTTGAAATAATAATAGCCATTTGGTTAGTTTAGTCTTTATTCTTGTATTTTTTGGGTATATTTTTAGAATATGTTATTTACGTTAACTTTATTGCGTGCATACATTTATTGACACTCTGGCTAAGTTGAAAAAAGCGTATGAAAAATAAAGGTATCGAGTCGAATGGGAAACTACGACATTTTATTATGGTTTACTCTTTTCCGATACTGAATCCATATTCCAGAGATTAAGTCAATTTGGATGGATGCTTATAATCTTGTAAACCTTGTGCATGAGATATCAGTGGATATTGTATTGAGATGGTTTTGGGTTTGACTTGTTGATAATATCAGTATTCTGTTTCAAAATGGGCATGGATCTGAGGATCACAGAATATGTGCGGGTTACTCGATGGGATAACGAGAGTGTTGTTTGTGTGGATTGGATACGGTATTTGTACATTACAGCTGGCAAGTATCATAAGATCATAAGGTCGCTTGTCAAATTTGTGAGCACCGGTACCTAGAGGGTTACCCAGTCGTGGGGTGGGTGTGTAGATTGATGGTTCACAGTGATGTATAAGATCCAAGGAGATTTTCATGACATCTCATATAATTGGGACCTCTTTTTTGATGGGTTCGATAGAACCTATACGGTTGTTAATATTCGGATTCGGTGGAATCCAATTTGCATCTTTAATAATTTGTTGTCATGTGGCCTTTGAGTCGTGAATACGATAAGTTGTTGAACCTTACATTATTGTCGATTTATCTTATATAATTATTATGTTAATATTATCCGAAACGTTTTATTGCATTAGGATATTTTATTAATTTATTTATTTGTTGGGCATTTTTCTTATATTGCGTTTTGTTGGCTTCAGAGTAGTTTATGACAGGTTAGAAGAGACTGTATTATTGTTGAGGAAATTCAGGATAGAGACAATCTTGGGATTAGAAGCAAATGACAAGATGCTTTAGAGTTAGCTCAAATGGTTGAGATTTTATTTAATTATGCTATCGGGATTGCGTTATGAGGATTATAATATTGTAGACATTTACTATATTTAGAAAATTTATTATGACAATTGTAATTATTATATTTTATTTAGTGATATATTTATGATGTTTATAATTTTGGATTTTTGCATGATCGTGTCCGGTCAGATTGGGTTACTCGGGCTCGGGACACAACATACCAAGTACCAAATCTCTTAGAAAGTCACATTCTAAACCTTTGTAGCAGCTTTTACCAACCTTCCATATAATTCTTCTCAAACAACAAGTTGTCCCTTCAATTTTTTATTTTGCAAAGCATGAAAACACAAAAAAGTAAAAGTGAATACTATAAATTCCCTCAAATCCTAACAGGTTATCCTCTCTTCGACAGCTATTGCATATCAATTGTCTCAAACCCTAACAGGTTACACTCTCTTTGGTGCATTCCTTCTCTTCGTCTCCCTCTTCGATCGAGCACATCACATATTCTTATCTCCTATTCAAAATAATATATTTGAAAGTTTGAGGTACGTTAAATCATTGCGTTTTTGCTTATTTTTGTGTTATATTGTTTATTCTTGCAAACAATGTATTTTTTTGCATTGTGAGTAATGGTTTTGAGTAAATTTTCAATATTGTTATTTGAATAATATATCTTTTAGCCTAAAAATGTATATAAAAAATTCAAAAATTGATACCGCAGATTATATTTTTTCTATGATTACCAGATGAAGTCTGAATAAAACATTTTGAATTAAATTGACTAGCGAGTAATGTACAGTTATAACAAAGAGGAAAATTATTTTACGAAAATATTTCATTCTCACCGCAAGAAAATCCAAAGCCTGCTGTTTAGGTTTTTGACCAATCATATAACTCGGGTTTATTAAATTATTATAAATAAATA
>BSYO01000012.1:18284438-18364137 GCA_033239525.1 Nepenthes gracilis
TGCCCCTGTTAGTCGTCGACATCTCCACTGAAGCGTCTGAAGTCCTCGCGAGATATCTCCGTGATGTCTAGCTTCCCTTTGCCACCAGGCGCCTTTGGTAAGCTTCCGTTGGCCGATCGCCCAAGCAGTATCCTGACCTTCCTCATCCCGACTTCGGTTGAAATCACATTGACCTCGAAGTCAAGGGCATGTCGCACGCCCTCCCGGCCGGCGTGTTCAGTTGCTTGTCTGCCCAGCCAAACATCCCCCGATGCCGGCAACCACTGGGCAGAGCCACCCATTACCCATCTACACACACCCCTCGGACGGCGGGCGTGTAGTTCACAGTGGGACTTGACGGTGTCGCGTGGTGGGAGGCCCCCTTTGTCCATCACCCGACTCGTCTCCTGGCGTAGTTTTCGGTGCTTCCCCTGCGTGGACCACCGGGAGGTCTCACTTGACGAGCGGTCTCGGATCATCAACTTGATCCTGTTTCTCTGACTTGGTTAGTTACACTTGCCACCACTCACCTCCTCGCAGACCCTGTCCTTCTTTATGTGGCCTTTCTTGCCACGACCTGACTCCTTTCACTCGAAACTTGTTGTTCATTTGTTGCTCCTCTCCATCTGCCACCTGTCCTCGTCCCGATCTCTCCCAGTCCCCATTGCTTGGTGGTTACAGGGCGATTTCAGGCTGGAGGCCTCGCGCTTTCCCTCACCTAAACTTCATTCATAGCGGGGAAGCTATAACCTCGTCCGGCTTGACGTATCCTTCCCCAACGCAGCAGCGTCGTGACAATATGATCATACGAGGGCGGCGAGAATGCAGCCAACACGACGCCTTGTCGTCCTTGATCTTCTCATCGAGTGGCGACATCTGCGTTACCGGTAGATGGAACTCGTCGAAGTGCTTCTCGAAGCTCTCTCCGTCCGGCAATATGAGCCGTGAGCTGCTTCTTTGCGTACGGCTGGTTGTCGAGGACTTGGACTTGTAGCGGCTCTCGAAGCTTGTCCCGGACCTCGGTAGTGCTGGAAGTCAGAGGACCTCTGCGGTGTGTTGTCCCAGCGAAACCACTGACTTAATGTCGGTTTGGCGAATCCCTCTTTTCTTCGGCTTGTTCCTCGGACCAGTTTCTCAGGTTTCTCATCCTTTTTCATCCGGAGATATTGCCGTTTCCTTCCCGGTCAAATATTCCTCGTCCTTTCTGCCCGAAGGATGAAATTATTTTACCACATTGAGGCTGCTCCATATTGAACGTCTCATTCTTCATAAGCGGCCATTAAGAAGCGGTTCACGAACCCGTCTCGATACCACTTGTTGGGCAAGCGGCGGCGTTCGGACGAGAATGCTCCCAAAGTGCGGTAATAGGAGGACAAATCGCTCGGACACGGAGGGACGGCACTCGGACGGACGGTCAGCAGAAAGAAAAACACACAGTTAGCGTGAAACCCTTACAGGCAGAAGGAAAAACCACGGGAGCCGAGTAGCGGACAAATCTACTATGTGAAATAGGTTACAAATAACCTCAGATGGAGTATCAGCTACACACCAAGTTAAAGAGAAAAACTCTCCAAAGCTTGCGAGAAAACACTCTTGTTTTTCTTTCACTCTATCTTTCTCTTTCTCCCTTCTCTCACGGGTGGTGCGCTCCTCTTCACCTTCCACAATAGCCCTTTTGCTCTCTCGAGATTACTCTGTATTAATCTTGCTTGCACTCTCACACACATCCTCTCTCACGTAGCATCCCCTTATATAGGACCCGAGGAAGTGCCACGTGGCCGACCACCCGGCCGCCCTGCGCGGTAGGGTGGCGGGGCTCCCCCCGTAGGCTGCCCATAGCGGCCGCACGCTGGCGTGCCGAGAATGTCGAGGGCACTGCCACCTTGGAAGTTGAAGCCCAGCCATCGCCACCAGCACACGCGGCTGCTGCGAGCCGACGAGAGAGAGTCGGCGCTGGGCTCCACCGTCCTCGTCCATGTCCACCTCTCGGACATGATGCATTTGAAGTAGTCCTCGTCCATGCTCGGCCTCTCGGACATTACGAAGTCCCACACCATGTCGGTGCCGGATATTACGAGAGTCCCGAGGGCATGTCGGCCTCCCGGACATGTCGCGTCCATTTGTCTCCATGGTCGCGGACCTGAAACACCCTGAAAGTGACCCCAGACAAACTTCCCCTCGCGATCTTGTGAGGAACCTGGCCATTGTTGGACCACAAGTCACTTCTTGCCTCACATTACTTCCCACGAATCTAGACTCCCGCGTCGGCTCCTGCTTGAAGGGTTCGCGTCCTTTACCCAGCGAACATAGGTACAGGAGTAGCCAATGACTTCGCTCACGTCAAGGTGTGGGTTGGACTTACTCGCCTCCATCCGCGATCGTCATCCCTTTGTCTGGCGCACCTTCCCATGGCGGGAATCCGGCGTTGTCCTCCATGGCTGAATGACACCTTCCTCTGCCTGCTGAACTTGGGTAAACCCGCTCCCCTTGGCTCCTTTCTGCGAGACATGTCATCCTCCTTTGCTCACAGTTACAGTGCGGGGCGTGACTTACTCTGCCCTTTGTCTTGAGACTTTGGGTCGCGTTCTTGGTACCTTCCCCTTTGGCCTTGGCCACCGCGGCTCCGCCCATTGACCTGCTTGGCTCCACCTTTGGTCTGCTAGCTCCGCACTTAGCCACCTCGGCTCCACCCTTGGTCTGCTTGCGGCTCAGTCGCCCAGCTGCTGCTGGCCTCCCGTTACTCGGACGTCCCAAGCTACCACCGTGGCCTCTCCTGCCACCTTGATCGGTGCCCCTGTTGAGTGTCGACATCTCCACTGAGCGTCTGAGTCCTCATCGAGATATCTCCTGATGTCTAGCTTCCCTTTGCCACCAGCCCAGCGCCTTTGGTAAGCTTCCATTGGCCCCGTATCAACCTGATTTCTGAAGCCTTCCTCATCGACTTCCCGGTTGAAATCACATTGACCTCGAGTGGAGCATGTCGCCCGCCCTCGACACGGCGTGTTCAGTTGCTTGTCTGCCCGACAAACATCCCGATACCCGGCAACCCTAGGCGAGCCACCATTACCCATCTCTGACACCCCTCGGACCGGCGGGCGTGTAGTTCTGAAGTGGGACTTCGACGGTGTCGCGTGGTGGGAGGCCCCCACTGTCCATCACCCGACTCGTCTCTGGCGTAGGCTGCTCGGTGCTTCCCTGCGTGGACCACGGGAGGTCTCGCGAGAAGCGACAGTCTCGAATCATCAACTTGATCTGTTTCTCTGACAGTTGGTTACGCCCTTTGGTCTTGCCTCCTCCCGGGATCCTTCTTTATGTGGCCTTTCTTGCCACCGAAGCAATTCATTTCCTCAACTTGCTCATTTGTTGCTCCTCTCCATCCTGCCACCACTGTCCTCGTCCGAGATCTCCCCGTCCCATTTGTGCAGTGGTTACCGGGGCCAGTTTCAGAGAGTTGGAAGCCTCGCTTTCCCTCCGCCTGGACTCATTCATAGCGGGGAAGCTATAACCTCGTCCCGGCTTGACGTATCCTTCCCGAGCGACAGCGTCGTGACAATATGATCATACGGGGCGGCAGAATGCCGGCCAACACAGCGCCTTGTCCTCGTCCTTGATCTTCTCATCGGTGACATCTGCGTTACGGTAGATGGAACTCGTCAGTGCTTCTCGAAGCTCTCTCCATCAAGCAATATGATGAGCGTAGGCTTGCTTCTTTCGTGCGGCCCTGGTTGTCGAGGATTTGGACTTATGTTGCTCTCGAACTTGTCCTAGACCTCGGTTGAGTCTGGAAGTCAGAGGACCTCTGCAGTGTGTTGTCATGAAACCATGACTTAATGGTCATTTGGCAGAGATCCCTCTTTTCTTGCCCTTGTTCCTCGGACGAGTTTCTCAGGTTTCTCCTCCTTTTTCCTCGGAGCTATTCAGTTTCCTTCCCAGTCAAAAATATTCCTCATCCTTTCACCCCGAGGATGAAATTATTTTACCCATTGAAGCTACTATATTGAGCGTCTCATTCTTCACCGATGACGCCCATTCAACCGGTTCCACTGAACCCGGTCTACGATACCACTTGTTGGGGCAAGCGGGCGCTCGGGACGAGAATGCTCCCAGTCACGATGGCCAGGGGACAAATCGCTCGGACACGGAGGAGGCTGACACTCGGACGGACGGTGTGACAAAGAAGAAGAACACACGGTTTTTATTGGAAACCCTTACAGGCAGAAGGGAAAAACCACGGGAGCGGGAGACGGCAACAAAATCCCGGCATGTGAAATAGGTTACAAATAACCTCCCGAGATGGAGTATCCATTACACACCCCGAAGTTAAAGAGAAAAACTCTCCCAGCCCTCTTGCGATGCGGTGGCGAGGCTCGCCCCGTAGGCTGCCATGGCGGCACTGCGCTGGCGTGCGAGAATGGCGAGCTGCCGCCTTGGAAGTTGAAGCCCAGCTGTCCACTGCCTTTGTGCAGCTGCTTTGTAGGCCTACGAGAGAGAAAGTCGGCGCCTGGCTCCGGCGTCCTCGTCGTATCCACCTCTCGGACGTGATGCCTTTGAAGTAGTCCTCGTCCATATCCACCTCTCGGGCATGATGCCTTTGAAGTAGTCTCGTCCATGCTCCCGCCTCTCGGACATTTTGAGAAGTCCCCAGGACATGTCGGCCTCCGGACATTACGAGAAGTCCCCAGGATATCGGCCTCCCAGGACATGTCGCGTCCATTTGTCTCCTGGTCGCGGACCTGAAACACCCAAGAAAGTGACCCGACAATTGGTACTCTATAATTAAATTGAGGAAAGTATATAAAAACACTAAGGTATAAAGTTGAATGGGATATTACAATACCTTATTATGGTTTATATTTTTAAATCTTGATTTTATATTTTAAATATTGAGATTATTTGGATGGATGCTTATAATCATGTGAATTTATTGTGTGAGATATTAGTGGATGTTGAATCGAGGTGGTGATGGGTTTAACTTGTTGATGATATGAGTATTGTTCTAAATGGGTGTGCATCAAAAATTCTGAGAATACGTGTGGGTTACTTCTTTGGGGTAATGAGAATATTGTTTGTGTGTGGATGAGATACAATATTTGCACACTACAACTGGCAAGTATCATGAGACCATAGTATCACTTGTCAAACTTGTGAGCATTGGAACCTTGAGGGTTACCCAGTCATGGGTGGTTGTGTGGATTGATTGTTCACAGTAATGTATGAGGTCCGATGAGATTTTTAAATATCTCATATAATTGGGACCTCTTTTGTGAAATGTTCGGTAGAACCTACACCACTGTTGATAATTGAATTCGGTGAAATTTAATTTGTATCTCTAATGATTTGTTGTCATGTGGCATTTAAGTCGTAAATACGCCATGTTATTTCGGATAATTGTCGATTAATCTTATATAATTATTAGATGATTATTATCCGAGACGTTTTATTAATTTATTTACTTATTGGACATCTGACTTATCGTTACGTTTTATTGGCTCTAGAGTAGAAATTTATAACATGTTAGAAGAGATCGTGTTATTGTTGAGGAACTTCGGGATAGAGACCATATTAGGATTAGAAGCTAGTAACAGGATACTCTAGAGTTAGTTCAATTGGTCGATGTTTTATTTAATTATATTATCAGGATTACGTTTCCAAGATTATAATATTATAGATATTTATTATTTTAAAAAAATTTATTATAAAAATTATAATTATTATATTTTATTTAGTGATATATTTATAAGGTTATTTATAATTTAAAATTTTTGCATAAGCTATTTTAGATCGGATCGGGTAATTCGACTCGAACTTAAATGCAAATATGAGGGGACATTAGAGATAAATAAGGTATCTAGAATCTCTTGTAGAAAAAGCAAATTTAGTTGGCTTCAACTATTGTTATAATAAATCTCATTTTATAAAAATATTTCAATCTCACCACAAGAAAGTTTGAAGCCAGTTAATTTTTATAACCAATCTTTTGAGTTACCATGTGATTCGAATTATTAAGTTAATTTAGTAATAAATAATATTTTATTTTAATATTAATAAATATTATTGTTAATAATAAATAATTATATTAATTATTAGATAAATAAATATTAATAATGTATTAGATAAATAATTAATATTAATAATAATTAATATTAATTTTAAAAAATATATAATACTTTTTTAAGTCGGGAAAATATTTAGATTTAGAATATAATTTTTATATTAATTTTTAATTTAAATTTAATTATTTATTTAAAAAAAAGAGTATAAAATATAATAATAATAAAATATGATAACAATGCGCCACTCCATCTCCTTCTTGATTCTTCGCCCTTTCTGCGTTTCTCGCTCTCCCTCTTCCTCGCCCGTCTCCAGATTTTTCTCTCTTCGTTTCCTTCCTCGCCGCAGCCGTTCACTCCACCTTCCCTCTTCTTTAGCTTCTCTTCCTCGAATCGTCCTTTGCCATCTCTTGTTTCACCATTCTTTGTCAGCGGTTCCCGTTACTGCTCATTAAATAGGCCGGCCGTGATGCAGGCTATAAATAGAGGAGTGCGGGAAGTGCTAAGGTGTGGGGGCGATGGAGTCAAAGTCGTCCTCGCAGCTTGAGCCGAGAGGAGCGTCGCCGTTGTTGTCGCGTTAAAACCCCAGCCGATTGCTACGGTGTCGTTGTCGGCCGCCACCACCGCATGATAGAAATTGTCATCGTCGGTGGTGGGAGGAAGTGGCGTCGTGGTATTGTTAATCGCGCCGCTATTTCTAGTCGATGTTGTGCACCGCCACTGTTCATCGGGCAAGTAAAATCCTATTTTTATTTTGCAAGTAATCTTCTTCTTTTTGTAAGTGATATTCCTATTTTTTTGCAGACAATCTCTTTTTCCTTTCTTGAAATGTTATTATTGATGCTCACGTATTCCAATTTCATGGAATTCGGCGAAGTCTTGGATTAAATTAAGAATGGGAAAACGAGTCTTCGGCTCACGGCCCGTAGATTTGGGAATCGGCTTGTTGAGGGACAACATGGCCTGGCTACGGTTCGTGGCTGTTGGAAGGGTTCTGGTTTTGGTGATAAAATGAGGAGAGGAAGTTGGTGCGGCGTGTGAATACTCGTACGGATGCCGATGAGTATAAAATTAATTAATTGATTAATTGATAAATACATATTTTATATAATGGCATAGCTACGTGCGTAGCCGTGAAGGGCGTGTGTATTGCTCGTGTACGTGGATGCGTAGTGTTGTTGGGGTATATTCCGACAGTTTGAAATCTTTACAACTACAATCAAGCGTTCTTTGCTATTAATCAAACATAACTGCAATCTCATTCCTTAAATCCGTATAATAAACCATTACATGCATGGGATCAGCACAGGATATGACACTCCAACCTGGTACCTCAAGCAATTCTTTTTGCACCATTTTAAACATTGTGAGGGTATAAATATTTGAAACATGAAGCATAAAAGGACAATGGTTCATAATAAGAAGTGAAATTTTCTGTCTGCATGCAAAATCAACCATTAGCTCTTTATGTCTCTTCTTATCAACCACTCTATCAAAATGATGGAAGAAATCCCTCATATTTAAATCACATATCAAGTGGGTCTTTAGGTCACTATTTAAACTTTCCGATGGTTGTGTGCTTTGTATGTCCAATGCGAAGACATTTTTCATATAACATGACGCCCTCTTAAAACGTATACTATACATGCCTTCTCCCACAAACGGCGGAGAAGCAAAGGGAAGGCGAGGTTTGAAGGCTCGGTGAAAAATCAAAGGAAGGAAGGCGAAGGACTTAGGCGCGAAAGAAATCTTGGAATCCTCATTAATGCAGTCGTGGACACGCCACGTGTCGGCTCCTACTTGGCCTTGCAAAAGGCGGATCCGGCGCGTGTGACCGGGATCTCCGTCCCAACCAAAGAAGACCGTGGCACACTGCGGCGGAAAAACCGCTGGTGGCCCACGTGGACATCCTCGAGAACTAACCCGGGCGTCAGCAATCCGGTACTCGAATTGACCGGGGCCGGTCAGCAATTAAGGCTCGGGAATTGGCAGCAGTCGACACCGCCGAACTTCGGAGGCCGGTGAAAGGATCGTGGCTTAGGAGTAAAATCGAGGCGATAAAGGAAAAGCGGTCTACACCCACATCAATAACATGCTGAAGATCAGAAATCTAACCACCAGCATGGGGGCTAGTGATGGGTGCGCCTCTAAATGGGCCGGCCCAATGAAGAAAACGGACCCAGCGACCAACCCGGCAGTGACAGAGTTGACCGGCGGGATGAGACGGCAGCTCACAGAGCAGTCAACGTAAGGTTGGCCGTCGGCCACGGCGAGTTGGGCCTCGAAACTTCTACGATCTTGGGCCCATTCCCGCGTGGCCCCGAGCCCACCCGGCGAAACGATAGAAGGACTCGCTCCGCCTCCCACGAAGGCGGGCGACTCTCCAACAGTCGACTCAAGCGTTGATCGTCTCCTCCCTACCACGTAGGCCCAAGTAACGCCTCTCTGGTAATGGGCACATGCGGTGGGTCCATAACCACTCGGCGGCCAACCACACGGCTTTCCACGCGTCCTCTTTGATCCCAAAGGATACTTACTGGTAGGCGTCCTCGAAATAAGGAAGGCGCCAATCTTCCCGATATTCTTTCCACTAAACAGCCCAACGGTAATAAATGACAGAGGAAGGAGTCAATCACGGGAAGCTGTTGGCAGCCAGGGAGGGAAACTATCCTCTCCACCATGGCAACTGGCATCTGCCTCAGAAGGCAGGCCGGCGACGGTGGAAGGAGGGAATCCTGCTTCCCAAAGAAGGAGGATTACCCCTCTTTTCAGCAAGGCAGGACCTCCATTAAAAGGGAGACTGGATCGACTAAAACAGTTTCACGCTTTCATTGGGACAAAGAATTCTAAGTGCTTCTAGTTTCCAAGCCCTCTCGTTTTCACTCTCTCTTTACTAGCTTTACGCCCTTATGAGCTATGTGGGCACTGACAAAACTTCAAGGTAACCAACGAGTCCTCACAATCGTTCTTGCCTTCCCCACCAATCTAGATACAAGAAGGACCTCTCGTCTCTCTCTTATCTGGATCACACATCCTCTCTTCAACTCGTACTCTTTTCAGTTTCTTACCTTGAGGGTCTCTGCGACTTGAGCGTCGGAGAGTTATCGGTGGGACTACATCCTGCCGTTAACTGCTGACCTCTGGTTCTTCTTTGTGGTGTGCAGGACCCGCACTCAGTGAACGGAGCCGGATCGGGCCAACCCGTAAAAATCTGAATTTGTTCGAAGTCGCATCCAGGTATGTGTATGTCATTCCTCAGTACACATATAAACATTAATATATAATTACATGCATACTATACTAACATATATATATATATATATAAAGTTATATACATTTTATTTTTATTTACTTATTTATTTATTTTATACTCACACGTGTACACGTTACTATGCGCATATACATATCGATTACATCCATTTGAGTATTCACATGCCGACCAAATTCCTCTCCTCATTTTATCACCATTACAAAACATGAACCCTTTAATTGCCACGACGAGGCTTCGTGCTCTGTTTTCCTCAACAAACCGATTCCCATATTTGCACAATCTAGGCCGAAGGCTCTGCTTTCTCTATTCTTAACCTAATCAAGTAATTTCTGCCGAATCCGATGAAATTGAGACATGCGAGCATCAATAATAAGATTTCAAGGAAGGAGGAAGAGATTGTTTGTGTGAGGATTGAGAAATATCACTTGCGAAAAATAGAAGTAAAACTTTTTGATTTGCGACGATCTTTGTGCCTTGCTGGCTAGGGTTTAGGCGGCGCGGCCTCTGGCTGTTTCTCTGGCGACGGCGACGGCAACAACGGCAATAATCGGTAATTCTCCCTCCGGCACAAACCACGATTCCACAGACTCGGACGACCTTCACCACCTCGGCCTCCTCTATTTATGACTCACGGCGATTGTGACCAATTAAATGAAAGGAAAAAGAAATCACCATAAAAACGAATTTAGATTGGGCAAATGAAGGGTAAATCGGCTGAGAAACGGCGTCGGTTGAGGAAGAGGAAGATGAAGAGCAAGGGAGATGGAGAGTGAGCTTCGAGAGAATGAGGGGCAAGCGAGAGAGACGGAAGGTTTGCTTGGAGAGCAAGAATCAGGATGATCGAGAGGGAGAGAGAGAGAATGCCCCTTTTGCCTTATTATTATTATTATTACTTTATTTTATTAATAATTTTATTATCTTACCATTTAATAAATATATTTATTTATAATAATTTAATAAACCCGAGTTAAATAATTGGTCAAAAAAACTAACAACAAGCTTCAGATTTTCCTCCGGTGAGATTGAACTACTTTCGTAAAATCATATTCCTCTTTGTTATAACAGTGATGGTTTACAGTGATGTATATAAGATGTCACGAAAATTTTCTTGAATCTTATACATTCTTTGTGAACCATCGATCTACATACCCACCCCATGGTCAAAACTCTCTAAATACCGGTGCTCACAAATTTGACAAGCGACCTTATGATCTTATGATACTTGCCAGTTGTAGTATACAAATACCGTATCCAATCCACACAAACAACACTCTCATTATCCCATTGAGTAACCCACACGTATTCTGTGAGACTCTAATCCATGCCCATTTTGGAACAGAATACTTATATCATCAACAAGTCATATCCAGCACCACCTCAATACGATATCTATTGATATCTCATGCACAAGGTTCACAAGATTATAAGTATCCATCCAAATTGACTTAATTTCCGGAATATGGATTTAGTAACGAAAAAGAGTAAACCATAATAAAATGTCGTAGTTTCTCATTCAACTCGATACCTTTATTTTTCATACGCTTTCTTATGCAATAAAGTTAACGTAAATAACATATTCTAGAAATATTTCCAAAAAAAGCCGCCGTCTGATCAGACCTCAACAGTTCGGTTTTTGGTGTGACCGACCCGCTCCGTTCGGGCGGCGGGTCACGCACACCACAAAGAAGAACCAGGTCGGATTAACGGCGGGATGTAGTCCCACCGATAACTTCTCGGCAGTTATTTCGTTAACTTCCTTGAAGGTAAAAAAGCGTATGAAAAAATAAAGTATCGAGTTGAAGAGAGGATGTGTGATTTTATGTAAGAGAGAGACTTTTTCCTTCTTGTATCTAGATTGGTGGGAAAATTTGAATGGATCGTGAGGATCTCGTTGGTTGCCTTGAAGTTTTTTATCAATAGATCTATAGCTCACAACTTGGATAGTAAGCGATGAGAGTGAAAACCAGAGGGCATGGATTAGAGTCTCACAGAATACGTGTGGGTTACTCAATGGGATAATGAGAGTGTTGTTTGTGTGGATTGGATACGGTATTTGTATACTACAACTGGCAAGTATCATAAGATCATAAGGTCGCTTGTCAAATTTGTGAGCACCGGTATTTAGAGAGTTACCCAGCCATGGGGTGGGTATGTAGATTGATGGTTCACATTGATGTATAAGATTCAAGAAAATTTTCGTGACATCTTATATACATCACTGTAAACCATCACTGTTATAACAAAGAGGAATATGATTTTACGAAAGTAGTTCAATCTCACCGGAGGAAAATCTGAAGCTTGTTGTTAGTTTTTTTGACCAATTATTTAACTCGGGTTTATTAAATTATTATAAATAAATATATTTATTAAATGGTAAGATAATAAAATTATTAATAAAATAAAGTAATAATAATAATAATAAGGCAAAAGGGGCATTCTCTCTCTCTCCCTCTCGATCATCCTGATTCTTGCTCTCCAAGCAAACCCTCCGTCTCTCGCGCTTGCCCCTCATTCTCTCGAAGCTCACTCTCCATCTCCCTTGCTCTTCATCTTCCTCTTCCTCAACCGACGCCGTTTCTCAGCCGATTTACCCTTCATTTGCCCAATCTAAATTTGTTTTTATGGTGATTTCTTTTTCCTTTCATTTAATTGGTTGGCCAATTGCCGTGAGTCATAAATAGAGGAGTGTTGGAGGTGGTGAAGGTCGTCCGAGTCTGTGGAATCGTGGTTTGTGCCGGAGGGAGAATTACCGTTATTGCTGTTGCTGTCGCCTGCCGTCGCTGTAGAAACAGCTTTTGTAGCTGCCGCCGCCACTAAACCCTAGCCGTGCTACAGTACTGTCGCAAATCAGGCAAGTTTTACTTCTATTTTTCGCAAGTGATATTTCTCAATCCTCACACAAACAATCTCTTCCTCCTTCCTTGAAATCTTATTATTGATGCTCGCATGTCTCAATTTCATCGGATTCGGCAGAAATTACTTGATTAGGTTAAGAATAGAGAAAGCAGAGCCTTCGGCTCTAGATTGTGCAAATATGGGAATCGGTTTTGTTGAGGGAAAACAGAGCACGAAGCTCTGTTCGTGGCAGTTGAAAGGGTTCATGTTTTGTAATGGTGATAAAATGAGGAGAGGAATTTGGTCGGCATGTGAATACTCAAATGGATGTAATCGATATGTATATGTGCATAGTAACGTGTACACGTGAGTATAAAATAAATAAATAAGTAAATAAAAATAAAATGTATATAACTTTATATATATATATATATGTTAGTATAGTATGCATGTAATTATATATTAATGTTTATATGTGTACTGAGGAATGACATACACATACCTGGATGCGACTTCGAACAAATTCGGATTTTTACGGGTTGGCCCGATCCGGCTCCGTTCACTGAGTGCGGGTCCTGCACACCACAAAGAAGAACCAGAGGTCAGCAGTTAACGGCGGGATGTAGTCCCACCGATAACTCTCCGACGCTCAAGTCAGTAGACAGTCCTTGAAGGTAAGAAACTGAAAAGAGTACGAGTTGAAGAGAGGATGTGTGATCCAGATGTAAGAGAGAGACGAGAGGTCCTTCTTGTATCTAGATTGGTGGGGAAGGCAGTAACGATTGTGAGGACTCGTTGGTTACCTTGAAGTTTTGCTGTCCAGCGCTCTATAGCTCACAGACAGAAAGCTAGTAAGCAGAGAGAGTGAAAACCAGAGGGCTTGGAAACTAGAAGCACTTAGAATTCTTTGTCCCAATGAAAGCGTGTCTGTCTTAGTCGATCCAGTCCCCTTTTAATGGAGGTCCTGGGTCGGTTTCTGAAAGAGGGGTAATCCTCCTTCTTTGGGAAGCAGGATTCCCTCCTTCCACCGTGGCCGGCCTGCCTTCTGAGGCAGATGCCAGTTGCCATGGTGGAGAGGATAGTTTCCCTCCCTGGCTGCCAACAGCTTCCGTGATTGACTCCTTCCTCTGTCATTTATTACCGTTGGGCTGTTTAGTGGAAAGAATACTGGGAAGATTGGCGCCTTCCTTATTTGGAGGACGCCAGTCTTGTAAGTATCCTTTTGGGATCAAAGAGGACGCGTGGAAAGCTGTGGTTGGCCGCCGGAGTGGTTATGGGCCCCACTGTACAGGCCCATTACTGTAGAGAGGCGTTACTTGGGCCTACTGTGTAGGGAGGAGACGATCAACGTTTGAGTTGACCGTTGGAGAGTCGCCCGCCTTCGTGGGAGGCGGAGCGAGTCCTTCTATCGTTCTGCTGGTGGGCTTGGGCCACAGTGGAATGGGCCCAAGACTGTAGAGAAAGCCTTTGAGGCCCAACTGGCTGTGCGCAGACGGTCAACCTTACGTTGACCGTCTGTGAGCCAGTCGTCCGTCCCGCTGGTCAACTCAAGCGTTGACCGGCTGGGCTTTCTGCTTTTGGGTCCGTTTTCTTCATTGGGCCGGCCCATTTAGAGGCGCACCCATCACTAGCCCCCCATGCTGGTGGTTAGATTTCTGATCTTCAGCATGTTATTGATGTGGGTGTAGACCGTTTTCCTTTATCGTCTCGATTTTACTCCGGTTTCGTCGATCCTTTTGACCGAATTCTGAGTTCTGGGCGGTGTTGACCGTTTTTGGCCAATTCCGGAGCTCCAGAATTGTTGACCGTCCTGGTCAATTCCGGAGTACTGGATTGTTGACCGCCTGGGTTAGTTCTGGAGGATGTCCAGCGTGGCCACTTAGGCGGTTTTTCTGCCAGAGTGTGCCACGTGTCTTCTTTTGGTTGGACGGAGATCCTGGTCATTAATGCGCCCGGGATCCGCCTTTTGCAAGGCCAAGTAGGGAGCCGACACGTGGCGGTCCTGACGGTGCATTAATGAGGGATTCTGAAGATTTCTTTGGCGCCTAAGTCCTTCGTCTTCCTTCCTTTGATTTTTCACTGAGCCTTCGAAACCTTGCCTTCCCCTTTGTTGCTTCTCCGCCGTTCTTGTGGATAGAAGGCATGTATAGTATACGTTTTAAGAGGCGTCATGTTTATATGAAAAATGTCTTCGCATTGGACATACAAAGCACACAACCATCGAAAAGTTTAAATAGTGACCTAAAGACCCACTTGAGATGTGATTTAAATATGAGGGATTTCTTCCATCATTTTGATAGAGTGGTTGATAAGAAGAGACATAAAGAGCTAATGGTTGATTTTGCATGCAGACAGAAAATTTCACTTCTTATTATGAACCATTGTCCTTTTATACTTCATGCTTCAAATATTTATACCCTCACAATGTTTAAAATGGTGCAAAAAGAATTGCTTGAGGTACCAGGTTGGAGTGTCATATCCTTTGCTGATCCCATGCATGTAATGGTTTATTATACGGATTTAAGGAATGAGATTGCAGTTATGTTTGATGAATAGAGTAAGAACGTTGATTGTAGTTGTAAAAGATTTCAAACTGTCGGAATATACCCCAACAACACTACGCATCCACGTACACGAGCAATACACACGCCCTTCACGGCTACGCACGTAGCTATGCCATTATATAAAATATGTATTTATCAATTAATCAATTAATTAATTTTATACTCATCGGCATCCGTACGAGTATTCACACGCCGCACCAACTTCCTCTCCTCATTTTATCACCAAAACCAGAACCCTTCCAACAGCCACGAACAGAGCTTTGTGCCCTGTTGTCCCTCAACAAGCCGATTCCCAAATCTGCACAGTCGTGAGCCGAAGACTCTGTTTTCCCCATTCTTAATTTAATCCAGTAATTTCTGCCGAATTCCATGAAATTGGGATACGTGAGCATCAATAATAACATTTCAAGAAAGGAAAAAGAGATTGTCTGCAAAAAAATAGGAATATCACTTACAAAAAGAAGAAGATTACTTGCAAAATAAAATAGGGATTTTACTTGCCTGATGAACAGTGGCGGTGCACAACATCGACTAGAAATAGCGGCGGCGACTTCGAACAGTCACGGCGTCACTTCCTCCGGCACCAATTGACGATGACAATTTCTCTTTGCGGCGGTGGCGGCAGCCCGACAACGACACCAGTAGCAATCGGCTGGGGTTTTAACGGCGACAACAACGGCGCTCGCTCCCTGCGCTCGAGCTTGCGAGGGCGACTTTGACTCCACTGCCTCCCACACCCTTAGCACTTCCCGCACTCCTCTATTTATAGCCCACGACCATGGCCGCCCTATTTAATGAGCAGAAACGGAACCGCTTGACAGGCGAATGGTGAAACAGCAGATGGCAGTGACGATTCGAGGAAGAGAAGCTAAAGAAGAGGGAAGGTGGAGTGAACGGCTGCGGCGAGGAAGGAAACGAAGAGAGAAAAATCTGGAGACGGGCGAGGAAGAGGGAGAGCGAGAAACGCAGAAAGGGCGAAGAATCGAGAAGGAGATGGAGTGGCGCATTGTTATCATATTTTATTATTATTATATTTTATACTCTTTTTTTTAAATAAATAATTAAATTTAAATTAAAAATTAATATAAAAATTATATTCTAAATCTAAATATTTTCCCGATTTAAAAAATATTATATATTTTTTAAAATTAATATTAATTATTATTAATATATTTTATTATTAATTATATGTTTTATTATTTAATACATTATTAATATTTATTTATCTAATAATTAATATAATTATTTATTATTAACAATAATATTTATTAATATTAAAATAAAATATTATTTATTACTAAATTAATTTAATAATTCGAATCACATGGTAACTCAAAAGATTGGTTATAAAAATTAACTGGTTTCAAACTTTCTTGTGGTGAGATTGAAATATTTTTATAAAATGAGATTTATTATGACAATAGCTGAAACCAACTAAATTTACTTTTTCTACAAGAGAGATTCTAGATACCTTATTTATCTCTAATGTCCCCTCATATTTGCATTTAAATTCGAGTCAGAATTACCCGATCCGATCTAAAACAGCTATGCAAAAATTTTAAATTATAAATAACCTTATAAATATATCACTAAATAAAATATAATAATTATAATTTTTATAATAAATTTTTTTAAAATAATAAATATCTATAATATTATAATCTTGGAAACGTAATCCTGATAATATAATTAAATAAAACATCGACCAATTGAACTAACTCTAGAGTATCCTGTTACTAGCTTCTAATCCTAATATGGTCTCTATCCCGAAGTTCCTCAACAATAACACGATCTCTTCTAACATGTTATAAATTTCTACTCTAGAGCCAATAAAACGTAACGATAAGTCAGATGTCCAATAAGTAAATAAATTAATAAAACGTCTCGGATAATAATCATCTAATAATTATATAAGATTAATCGACAATTATCCGAAATAACATGGCGTATTTACGACTTAAATGCCACATGACAACAAATCATTAGAGATACAAATTAAATTTCACCGAATTCAATTATCAACATGGTGTAGGTTCTCTTAGAACATTTCACAAAAGAGGTCCCAATTATATGAGATATTTAAAAATCTCATCGGACCTCATACATTACTGTGAACAATCAATCCACACAACCACCCATGACTGGGTAACCCTCAAGGTTCCAATGCTCACAAGTTTGACAAGTGATACTATGGTCTCATGATACTTGCCAGTTGTAGTGTGCAAATATTGTATCTCATCCACACACAAACAATATTCTCATTACCCCAGCAGGTAACCCACACGTATTCTGTAATTCTTTGATGCACACCCATTTAGGAACAGAATACTCATATCATCAACAAGTTAAACCCATCACCACCTTGATTCAACATCCACTAATATCTCACACAATAAATTCACATGATTATAAGCATCCATCCAAATAATCTCAATATTTAAAATATAAAATCAGTATTGAAAAAATATAAACCATAATAAGGTATTGTAATATCCCATTCAACTTTATACCTTAGTGTTTTTATATACTTTCCTCAATTTAATTATAGAGTACCAATTGTTGGGGTCACTCTCTTGTGGTGTTTGTGTCCGCGGACTTGTGGAGACAAATGGACGCGGACATGTCCGGGAGGCTGACATGTCCGGGGACTTCTCAGAATGTCCGGGAGGCTGACATGTCCGGGGACTTCTCAAAATGTCTGAGAGGCTGATATGGACGAGGACTACTTCAAAGGCATCATGTCTGAGAGGTGGATATGGACGAGGACTACTTCAAAGGCATCATGTCCGAGAGGTGGATATGGACGAGGACGCTGGAGCCTAGGCGTTGACTTTCTCTCTCGTAGGCCTACAGCAGCGGCATGTTGCAGGTGGACAGTTGGGCTTCAACTTCCAAGGTGGCAGGCCTGCCATTCTGGCACGCCAGGCGTGCGCCTGCCACCCTACTGCCAGTAGGGTGGCTGGGTGGTCGGCCACGTGGCACTTCCCTTGGTCCTATATAAGGGGATGCTACGTGAGAGAGGATGTGTGTGAGAGTGCAAGCAAGATTAAGAGAGTAATCTTGAGAGAGCAAAAGGGCTATTGTGAAGGTGAAGAGGAGTGCACCACCGGTGAGAGAAGGAAGAAAGAGAAAGATAGTGTGAAAGAAAAACAAGAGTGTTTTTCTTGGTAAGCTTTGGAGAGTTTTTCTCTTTAACTTCTTGGGTGTGTAGCGGATACTCCATCTTGGAGGTTATTTGTAACCTATTTCACATAGTGGATTTGCTGTTGCCTCTGCTCCCGTGATTTTTTCCTTCGGTTCCAGAAGGGTTTCCACGTTAAATCTGGTGTGTTTCTTCTTCCTTGTTGACCGTCCGTCCGAGTGCTGTCCCTCCGTGTCCGAGCGATTTGTCCCCTCGGTCATTGCATTTTGGGGAGCATTCTATTCGAGCGCCCGTTTGCCCCAACACCAATAAAATGTACGTACGCAACAAAATTAACGCAAATGACATATTTTTGAAATAAACCAAGAAAATATAGGAATAAATAATAAACTAACCAAATGGCTATTATTATTTCAAGCATGCCAAACTCACATGCATAAATTTATTATAAATACATTATGCCATGAAATCATAAATATACCAACCACATATATATATATATATATATATATATATATATATATATATATATGGCAACACACACACATTGCCACACAGCAGTACACCTACACAGCCGTTCTTTGCGTATGAATACACACACCACACTCATTACACCGAATACACACTTACACATAGCACACGTCCTCACTCAAATATATACATACACATACTGTTAGTACCCACACACACATACATATATATAATGATTATCCACATAGACACGTATATCATTCGTATAATACGTCCGTATACGTATTTTTTAATCTTATACCCACATATAATAATATATACATACGATACTGGTCATCGTATATTTATATGTGTACTTGTTCATACCCATCCGAGGACTCCCACCCTTTCCATTTACGCACTCGAGTCCCAAACCCTCAATTACAGCGCCAATGACCAACACAGCACCAACCTTTGTTCTTCCTATTCAGTCGTTTATAACAATTTCTACAGAAGTATTAACTTGCTTCACGAATTTTATATCATTGGGGAGGAATACGATTAACTTAGAGAGAGGAGGACAGAACGGTTGCGAAATAACATAAGAGTTACTTGCCTGATGAATAGTGGCGGTGAACAATGGCAACAGAAAATAGCGGCGGCGACTTCGAACAGTCACGGCGGCACTTCCTCCGCCACCGATTGACGAAGGTAATTTTGACTGCGGCGGCGACAACGGGTTCGACAACAACACGGTGGCAATCGGCTAGGGTTTAACGGCGGCTAGGGTTTGCAGTGGCGCTGGTGCCTCAAAAGGAGAGACGTTTGGTTAAATTCAACGGCTCTTATCGCAATCAGCTCATAGGTTTTTATTGGGCTCAACCCTATGTAGAATATCAAATTAAATTAAATTATCAATTAAGACAGATTATTCAAATTGTTAATTTGTGGATTGATTTGATTTGTGATGATTTATGCGGGTTATAATATTAAACTTATTAATTTAAAAAATATTTGTTCGATTGAGTATATTATATATAAAAATTAAAGTAATAAATAATATTATTAATATAATAATATAAAAAGAATAATAATATATCTTAAATATGTTTCAGCCAACATAATATATGCAGTGAAAATAAATAATAAAAGCAATCCAAGGTAGTATAATAAATAAAACAATTAATGTGGATCAATTAGGCTAATGTTAACTTTGTACTCGGTTCGTAGTACATTAATGAAAAATAAGATATATGTACGCATCGTTAGTACCGTCCTTGAAAACGTTTTGCAAATGTCCCGTTAAATCTCATAACACACACAAAAGTATCAAAAATGGAGGATAAGTGTTTATAGGGTCAAGTTTATAAAAGCAAGATTGCGTTACCTGATAGCCAGACACCCGACATGTATAACCCACCTTATGACTTGACCCAAACTCTAAATCGGGTAGCCGCCCAGATGGGTGACTGGTAGCATGATAAAAATGCCATCTGAAAAGGTAGGTGGCCGAGAGAGACAAGAGAGCTCTCCACTTTGCAGTGTTGAGAACCATTGTCGACTTTCTGGTTCTTGCACACAGCATTGCCGCCACCAGCGTCCAAGCCTGATGCACCATCACATTGGTCAATCACCGACCCCGCCCATAACCCGGTTCATGCCAGCTGTGCATGCTCGGTTCACCACTTGCGTTGGCACTGGGCCTATGGCCAGTAGGCGCCTTGCTGGGTGATGTTGCCCACCACCAATATTGAAGTCTCACATGCAGCAACCCTCGTGTCTGTACCAGTGTGCAGGCTATAATACCATTCCAGACGTGTCCAGACCAGTATAACACTTGATCACCGCTGACTCACTTTGCTCTTTGCCGACAACCAGGTCCGTGCCTGTATCAGGTCTGCCATTTGTGACCGCCGCACAAGCATCGAGATACGATCTTTGCCAAAATTGTCATCGGAGGCCATCTCCTCGTTGGACAACCAGTGTCTATGCCGGATGGGGCAGCTATGTGCCTGCAGATTACGCCACTAGAGGCATCACGCATGGCCTGATTGTTTTTGGCCACCGCCACCGCCACCGCCGAATGGCACGGTCGCACTCGGCTCCTTGTCAAACAAACAAGTGCAGTGCCGGATGGCAATCTTTGTGTTTATGCCGAGATCTACTGCATGCCATGTCATGTTCAGATCGAGATCCAACGATGAATGACACACCAGCGTGCTTGGCACTACCGTGGTTGGCACCTTGCCGCACCACCGTGTCGGGCGTGACTGATAACACCGACGCCACCTGTCAGTCTGCCGCTGCCGGTTGTCACATCCGCCATAGATCTAATGTAGGCCGACCCCACCACTCTTGTCATATTTGACCACCGGTCCGCCGTCAATCAAACACCACATCATTTGCCAAACTAGTGGGATGCTCCCTGTCTAGAGCCACGAGCAAGCTACCAGGCCGCCACACCCGTCTAGCTAGGGGAAGGGGCCTTGCTAATCGGTAGGGGACACCTCCCTTGGCGGGCGGGGGGTGCCCTAATCTAGAGGCATACCCGATGATATAGCCGAGATCAATATGGCATATCCTGCAAAGCCTATCATTGAAATTGGCACCACTAGACATGGCCTAGCCATTTGGGTGCTACTGACCCAATCACGATGCCATGCCCAAATGCACACTGCTTGGATGCCATAGCCCAACTAATCCATTCATCTTTGAGCCGGGCTATAACTCTCTTGACACACAATGCACAAAAACAACCACCCGGTGGGTAGCCCACTCTAAAGCATACCTTGAAAAAAAGTACAAGGCAAGCACACCAAAATTTTAGGGGCTACGAATATGCACACGGGACAGAGATCTCATGGAATCGGCTGGAACTGACATGTAGCCACCATGTCACCGTGAAAAGAAGTACCATAGATGCTATGAAAACTGGTGAAATAACCCTAATGGAGGTTAAAAGATCGATGGGATATTTCAAAACACATCCCATGGTGTACCAAAACTCATGGCGTAATTCCTCAACTAAAAAAATCGAAAGCCTAACTGGGTGTTGAGAAAGGCCTAAGCAACCACTCGCGGCCCCTCTTGGTGGTCGCATGCAAGAACCCTAGTAGGGAGGCCGAGTCCTTAAAGCCCACCCATGGATCCGATTAGGCGCCACCCGAGTCCAGTAGGTCCAAAATCAATGCAGGCCAAGTGCCACCCGTGGTCTAACCAAGCACCGCTCTAGGCTTAGGATCATGCCACTCTCGAATTGACTAGGTGTTGGTGCACTGGTTGGACATACATGACAACTAAAATGGCATCCCTACTTAAATTATCTTGGATACAGGTAAAACTCAGAACTATCGTATATGGAAAAAAACTAGTGGTTTATACGTCAAATTCCATGAACGTCAAAACCCCTCTCATCTAAGGGAACGACCCAAAGCTAAGCATGCGGTCATTGATATTGAAACATGGAGGCAAATGCCATAGCTTAAGCGCATCAAACCTAGAAAGGTAGGGTAACACACCTTTTTTTGGGTAAATAGGGTAACACACTTACCTAGGAAGCCAAACAAGTCCATATTAGGAAATAGGCCATAGCGTGGTTGACCCTAAGTTGGGTGTTTAACAAGTTTAGCAACCCTGTACATGGATCACCACCATGGAAGCTATAGTCCAATGCAATAATCACACGCCGACTTGGATTGGTCTACGCAAATGCCACCACGATCCTCAGATTGAGGATTGGATAAGCCTCGAAGGTCACCCAGATGTGACAAGATCATTAATCTATCCATGGGATTATGACTTCAAAGCATCCCTTAAATCTCCACGAATGCAAAGGGTCATCAAGATCATAGGGAAAAACTTGCTAGAGTGCAGAAGACTACAATCTCTTCTAAAGGCCAATTACTTTTAGCCAAAACACACTAGGCCATAATCGCCCCTAAGCAGAGACAGTCAAATGACTTAACTAGGGGGCTCAGATGATTTCCAAAAATCCAAACTCAAAAACCATAGACCCATAACTCTCTCAGATGGAAACGAAGGTTTGAATCCCTTCTCACAAGACATGAGAAAGGATAGTAACCAACTTACACGATTATGAAAACGATCCTTAGTCTGAGACTTGGATAAACTTGCGAAGGCCTGCGCAAATATAAAAAGATCATGAAACAATTTAGGAAGCGACGGTTGGTTGAAAAGGCGCAAGAGTCCTACGGGGATAAAGAATCGATAGGAGGCCACGGTGCCTATATGCGGGCTAAGCCTTATCCTATACATCTCCTTCGATGACCGAATAGTCTAATAAGGATGCAATTGCTAATTATCCCCCAAAGTATAAGCCTCGATTTCATGACTACTGCACTGACAAAGGTGACCGCGACCTTGATGTGGTAGTGTTGGGCATCTGCCGAGCCACTCTCCCCTCTCTCCTATTTTTGGCTCCTCCCCTTTTCTTTCTCTCTTGGTATCCTCTAGATAAATGAGGGCTTGACTCTGATTGGCGAGTAACTGGAGGGTAACACAGGCATCCACATGGCCTAGCCAAAGGTGCACAAAGGGCACCTCCGATTAGCCCCGATTATTCTTGGGTTGTCAATTGTTCATTCATCCATCATGGTCCTTAATTTTCTCCCATCAATGTTGTTTATTTTTCTTCATCTAGATCAGTTATTGTGGGTTCACTTTACTAGGACATAACACTAGCCCCCCAGTCTTTGAGACTATTTTGGGCATGGAGGCTATTATTTTTATTTGGTTACTAGTCCACTTCTTTTATTAGTGAACATATGTCTTATATTCCTTGTTTTACTTCCACAGAAGATTTGGAGGAGCTGCGATAGAGGTACGGTAGCTTGCAAAGTATGACATGGTAATTTTTTTTGCCAAATAAGAAGGCATCCACCTGTCCAATTGGTTGCATAAGTGTCCTCATGGCTCATTTGAAGGTAGGTATCCACTCTCCATTGCCTCAGGAGTTGGAGTCCATCTTGACCGCCTTAGGCCTTCACTTTCCGCTCTTATATTGGCCTTCTTGGGGAGGCTCGCATCTTCCTAAAGGAGAGTATGTTTATGTCATTTACTTATACCCAGGTGCCTGGCTCTTGTGGTCGTGAAACCGAGGCTTATACTCCAAGGATGACTAGCTCCGTCATCATTATTAGACTATCCAGTCAACGAATGATATGTGCAGATAAGGCTTGGCCAGCATATGGGGCATTGTGGCCTCCTAGCAATTCTTTATTCCTGCAGGACTCTTGACAACTTTTCGACTAATTATCGCTTCCTAAATCGTTCCATGATCTTCTCACATTTGTGCGGATCTTCCCAGGTTTATCTAAGCCTCAACTTAAGGATCATTTTCCATATTAGCGTAGATTGGCCATTGTCCTTTTTCATGTCATATGAGAAGGGATTCAAATTAACATTCGCATTCGAGAAAGTTCTAGGCCTATGGCATCTTGAGTTTGGATTTTTAGAACTCATCTGAGCCCCCTAACTAAGTCATATGACTGTCTTGGTTTAAGATGACTATGGCCTTGTGCATTTTGGCTGAAAGTACTTAGCCATAATCACCCCTAAGCGAAGACATCAAATGACTTAATTAGAGAGTTTGAATGAGTTCCAAAAAGTCAAATTCAAGAAGCCCAAACCAGATTTAAGGTTTGAATAAACCTAGTACAGATCTAAGGTCCAGATAGACCGATAACAAATATAAGATCTGGATAGGTCCAAAAGATATTGGGCACAGATGGTAAGACCCTCTTAACTTCTAAATAACCACGTGACCTAAATAGGCCTGAACCTCCCCACTTGACATACTATGCCCAGTAAATTTTCTCCCTAACTATATAAACACTTTCTATTTATTCCATCTATTATTCAAAATATTTTTACTAACTTTAGTGTCAAAAAAGTCCCTGAGAGAATCTTTCCGGGGTTCTTTTCATGTCTTATTTTTGTTTATGGCACGCAAAAAATCGGTTTAAGGCTTCAAATTACGCTTAGATATAGGTCGTCAAAAGGGTTCTGGTCAAATCGATTTTCTGGGTACACATCAAAGCTTATGAATTATGAAGCTCGAACAAGTTTGCTTCGTAAGTAAAAGGATGAGCATCCTTGGTCTAACTTTCTAGATGACATAGCCTGTAGTGCCTTTGCTTCATATACACCCCATACACAAAGCTAGTTTCCATTTTTGGCATAAGCTAGTTTCCATTTTTGGCACCTATGACAAAGTTGTTAAAAACATATTAGCCGATTCAAAGCTTCCCAAACATATGATCATTGTCCCACATAATGTGTCAAATATTTAATAATTTATTGAAATGATTAAAGATTAAAATCTTGTATGATTATATTATATTATATTTTATTAAAAAATTATTTCTTTAATTAGTCCGATCTTTAATTGAAAGAAGAGCATTTATGTAATTAGAAAATTGGTCTTCTATCTACCCTATAAATAACATAATTAGTCACTGTGATTATGTGGATACAGGAGGCATTTTTTTTAATAATCTAGGGGAAGTTTTGACGAGCAATTTTCAAAATTTTAAAATAAAATTAGTTTTGCTTAACTTCCCAAGCAACATTATGATTAAGCCCTCCTAAAAAAATTGAACACTAACTTCTTCATAAAATTTTTGCAACTCTCATAAAGATATAAATATAGTGGTGAAGAGAGAGAAACCGGTTCCAAGTTCTTTAAGAAAAGAACATCAATTATAGATTCAGGTGTGTCATGATATTTAATTATATATTTTAAATTGTGAAATAACGTAATAATTCGATGATTAGTGGAATGATTTTATCTCATAAAGTTTCACAAAATAAGTTTGCTTCATAAGTAAAAAAGATGAGCACCCATAGTTTAACTTTCTAGATGACCTAGTCCATAGAGCTTTTGCTTCATATACACCCCATGGGCCCATACACAGTTTCCCTTTTTGGCACCCTATGACAGAGTTATTACATACAGATAACCAATTCAAACCATCAAAGTAATCCACCCACTGCTTGTTACACTACATAAATACAAAAGAGCTAAAAAAGTACCATTAGCTGAGTTCAACCTTAATTTCAGTGCCTGTTTTAAATGCATAAGAAGTCAGAAATAACCAATCCTTGGGAGCAAGGATGCAGCTAGAAATTCTGAAGAACAAACGTGGACTTTTATTCTGCTCACATGATCCACATTCATCAACATGAATCAAGATAATCCAAGTGAATACCAAAAATAAATAAAAAAGAACTATAAAATGATCACTCACTAGCAAATAGAGTTCAATCAACCAATTATTTTTGAATATCCATTTTACACTGCTGAACTGATATCCCTCAATCCACGGGATAAGCAATCAAAATCCATTAGTGGATAAAAAGTTGTAATAACTTTGGTATGTTAGGCTTCAACGACGAAACAATAAAGCAGTAAGGAAAAGAAAATCATTAAATAGTTGAATACTAAGATGATAAGCCAAGACAAACTCATGCCATGTGACAATTAGAATCACAGCCTCCAATAAAAAGTCTAGGCAGGTGAACTTCTGTAGAGAAAACAACTAACATGCAAATACAAGAAAAAAAAATGCATGCTACATGACAATTGGGACCAGAATACTGAAGGCATATCAAGAGAGGCACTAGAAGCTGCAACTGATTAGATTGAAACATAATTTTCAAATTAAAAAATATTAGTAGGGTTTTTAGAAAGACATACCTAAACATGCAACAAGATATCTCCCAAAGCAGTACATGGCAAAAGATTCATAGCAATCACGGAGTATTTCAATATCAACACTTATTGATGGGTGCGCCAACGAAACAAACTGCTAGAATATACACAGATTAGTATAGGTCTCTGCCACGCAGCAGGTGTGATATGAAAAATGAAATTTTGGAAAACTGCACTTTATCTTGCAAAGCCCATTATTGATTTGAATCTGAAAACATTATTCCTCTTTTCTTCCAGATAGGGTATTCCATCATGCTACAATCTAATAAACAATTAATTGATCTGAAAAATAAATTCCTAGGTTGTTCTTATTTCCAACACTGTAGTCACAACGGTGACAAAAACCTCTCAGTATAAGAACAGTTACTGATTCAATTTCAACCAAGAAGAACTAAAAATTATTAAATCTGTACATTGGACAATAAAATGGTGCTGGACCTACTCATCAAGCACCAATGCTTACGCCTAGGACATGTTTGCAGCAGCAGATTTTTTCCATTTTTACTAAGAATGAAACTTTTAAGCACAAAGCCTATTCCCAATATGAAAACAGATATCACATCAACAATTCAGATACACCTTATAGCTCCTCATATGAATTGGTTTCTTCAGCTTCACTGTCAGGACATAACATCCATAGCATCCTATGCGAGTATCAAAGAAACATTGTGTATAGATGAACCTTACCGATTCAATAGCGTAACATGGAACCATCATGATAACACCGATCAAAAACTTTTGCTCCTATTTAGGAAACCCAAAATAAAGAACATTTCGTAAGTCAATACAGAAACCAAACAAATGGAGTAGACATGACTAACATGTTCAGAAACGTATATAAACCTCAGGGTTCTTGTATGCTGAGAGGTGCTCAAATAGAAGGTAAAGCGAAAGGACAAGAGTCAAAATTACAAAAGCCCCAGCGATAATAACTGCCCATGTAGGCGCCGTGTAATCCGAAGTGAGAATATTTGATTGAGACTGTATCTTCATCAGATGCATTAACTTCTAGCTGGTCAGCAATTCCAAAGTGACCCAGCATAATGATACCATACCAAAGGCGCCCGAATAGTTACGGACTCAGAGCGACGCCTTATTGACCTAGCCAGAAACACCAATTATAGTCATATTCCAGGATGTTCAACATTTCGCCATCAAAATCAAGCTCTCAACAGCAAAATCTTGCTTAGGCAGTACGAACATTTCTATCCAATCAATTACTATTGACATAATAATAAGTTAACAGCTGATGAAAATTGAAATATTATAAGAATGAATCCGCACAACTAATTAGTAACGGGGCTAAAACTGACCTATTTTTGTACACGCTGTTTCAAATCGTTAACAGATGCAATAAATCAACAGTGACTATCGGGTGGTCGATATTTTAAATGTTGTCAAAAATTTCTGAAAATGGTGTGAGGGAGACTAACAAACAAAATGAAGATCATGAGAGAGGTGAAGGTCGGTTGTAGAAGTTGACTTGATCGATCTTTTGCGCCATATAATAGTTGAAATATACCAGTTTCGAGCCGTTTCCGAGCTGGTGATGGGGGAGAGAGAGATGCGGACATGGAAAAAACTTGTGAGAAACCAGATTGCTATGAGGTCGAAGCAATCGAGAACAAAGCAAATGAAGACGAAGCAGTCGAGAGCAAAGCAGATGAAGACGAAGAAGAAAAACTCAGGAAGCACTCAAGTGCTGCAGCCTGTCAAAGGCGTAAAAAGGCTGAAAGCCATTTATTGCTTTTCTTATCTTTGTACAGTGCCAAGGACGTGTTTAAATAAACAATTACAGCAAAAGAAAAACGAAAAAAATTAAAATGAAAAAGGAAAAGAAAATAAAATAATAAATTATTCTAAAATACAGTATAACGGTGCAATAAAAAATTCTAAATATAAAATATCTCCAAAATGAGAAAATCACGTATTTTCTAATAAAACTACGCCTTACAGACCATATGCCCTAGAGAAACAGAAAAAAAGACCAAAAAAAAAAGTATTCGGCCGAGTTCGTACCCGTGGACGGTGGCCACCGCAGGCGGTGGCAGGGCCACCTTGCACGTGGTCGTCGGAAGAGAAATACAAGCAATTTGGTTTGTGATTTACTTATAATGCCGTGTTTACTTACTAAATATAACATGGTAAAAATATAACAAATTTGTATTAAAATTTGGAAATAAAATTTAAATTTAGGTCTAATTATAATATTTGTATTTAGCGTGAATTAAAATTAAAACCTCATTTCCAAGTTTCAATTATTTAAAATAAAAATAATATAAAATAGTTATTTCATTAGTTTTAAAGTGATTTGAGAATTAAAATTTCAACAATAAAAATTGTTTATCAATTTATATATATTTTTTTTTCAGAAATTATAAATATAGAAATATTAGCTAAAAATATTTAAATACTAATATTAACCAAAAAAAAACATTTTAATATGAATTCTGCATAATATAAATTAAAATAGATGTCAAACGATACAATATTAACTATCTGTCATTTAAGTCTATGTCATACGAAATAAATTAAAAAGTGAATAAAAAAAGTGGCGGGGAGAAAGACTTCTGGATTATATGCTCACGTCCTAAAATATTTTTATGAAAAGTAGGTTATATGGAATACAGATTATTAACCTTTCAGTATATGCTTGAGTGCTGTAAGATTTTTTACGTCTAAATAAATACTCAGTAAAAAATTGGTTAGTTTTGTAAGAAATACAGAAGATATAAAGGCAAAAAATATTGCTTATATACTAAGGGGATTGTTTTTATAAAAGGCATTGGACCTATTCAAGAGATAATTCAAAAATTGTTCAAGCTTAATTTACTTAATATGGTTATTATATAACCGATTTTCTCTGATTATATAATTGATTCTTTATCTGATCATTTACTTCACTCATGTTATTGTTTTGAGTAAGTGATAGAATGAGGGTCGCTGGACGCCCGTATCACGTCGCAGCGCCTACGATGTCACATGGGTCGTTGGATTTCAAAATAAATGGGCTCACATTTTTTTATAAAATAGATATTTATATATATTTTTTATTTTTTATTTATTATTTTTTAAATATAAAAAACGTGGGCCGTTGGTTTTGAAATCCAACAATCCACGTGACGCCGTAGGCGCTGCGATGCCCATACCGCATCGGAGCGCCCCCGTCCTCATAAGTGATGTCCTTTGTTTTTAATAAATTTTTCTATTGACAAGACAGTCATTTAAAACCAGTTGCATGACAATTAGTTTGTTCTACTAATACGGCTTCTTGGGTCAATTGAATGGAATTCTGTGTTACGAAAAAAACGATGTTGTCACTGCATGAATTGTTTTGAGAACTCAAATACTGACATTTAGGTTTGAATCTATTCATTTTTGTTATTAGATCTATCATAAACTAAGCTGGTTAGAGCTTGATTTTAAAATTATTTGTCATAATATATTTGTTGGGTCCAATACTAAAGCCCAAGAAGATCTGGAGCCCAACCCACGAAACAGGCGCCTAATGGGCCGTCAAAGCTCAACGACACAGGATGCCTATGTGGCAGACACAGTCAGCAGCCAACAAACGCTTCCTACAACTCATTAATGCAGCTGTCGGTGAACGGTAAAAGAGGAGAGGAAACCAGCCAATGGAGAAACAGTCAATACTGCCAGCTTCGATTCGGGCGGCCGCCCACAAACGACCCGTCAGCCAGATCTAGATTATTAAACAAGTTAAACAACCGCTTAATCTTATCCGATCAATTGAATTAAAATGTGTCTGATTCTCGTTATTTTGAATCTGAATTATACGCACCATTACTAACAAACGAGGTGTTAAAGAATGACAGGGTTTGCTTACCAATTCATCATTCAATACTTAAATTAGAAATAATTTTACGATCAAGAAAAATATGAGAAGATGTGAAAATAATGCACATATGCATGTTTCAAAGAATTGAGTATTAGTAGAAGACTTGAATTTCGATGAGTGCACTTAGATAAGAAGGCCTGAATTTCAATGAGTGCGCTCTGTTAGAGAACGATTTTGAGATTGATTTGAGTTACGATAAGTGCTCTTGGTCAGAAAGTGACTTTGAGATGAAGAATTATACTCTAGTATGTATATTCAATTGGGAGCGGCTTGAAGGCAGAGAATTAAGTTATAATAAGTATGCTCAGTTGATGAACAACTTTGAGGCAGAGGTCTAAGCTCTAATGAATGTACTTGGCTAGGGAGCAGTTTAGAGATAGAGAATTAAGCATCAATGATGATTTATCTCTTCCTCTAGCTATACATAGAGGGGCTCTCTACGTGCTTGCTTCATAAATCGTCGTCATCAGCCTAACGGTATGAAAATTTGAAGTTGGCATAAAGCATACAAAACCATGAGTAAGGATCGACAATGGCTTTGAGGAAGGGATGCCTTCTTTGGCGAATGGCTCTAAGACCAAGAGTTGCATTCTTTGCTCGTCTCTTCCTTCTTTGAATTTTTGACCTCCAGAAGCCTTCATTTATTGCATAGGAAAGGATGTATTTATAAAGAGGGCCAGTCAACTTTCCTTGGTTTTTACAGCTAATGACAATTATTTGCGCGAATTTATTGAGTTATCTTAGCGATCACAGAGGGGTCATTATGGCAATTACTGCCATCTAAAAATATTGTGGACCTGTACTTGCAATTTTAGAGAGTTACGCTATACAGTGAAAATTAAGCCAGATATTTGTTGGACTTTTAGTCGATGGCTGTGTAGGGCATCCATGGGTGCGGCACTATGCCCAACCATAATCGCCTATTTCTTATTAAATAGTTTCAGATCAACCAACTTGAGCCAATTGCATCGTTGTTTGGATTTCAAGCTGTGAGAAGCTTTACTGGGCCATCGTTTTTCCTGTATGTTGAGTTCTAGGCTAGTCTATGGGACTTTCGAATCCATCAATATTATATAATTTATTAATTTTTTTTAATATAATTTAAAATTTTTAATATTTGACAATTTAAATGAATATATAACGGTAATACAAAATTATATTAACTTAAAAAATAAAAATAAATTTAATTAAATATATATATATTGGCTTATAATTCAATATTTAGATTTATTTTTCGTCAAGCGAAAACGCGTCGGCCGAAATTGCGTAATAGCATATTTTCTCTTACGGTCCTGATCTCATTATCATCGTCACCTCCAAACGGAAGTAACAACTCGGTCCCGTCTTCCTCAGAAAACAAGAAGCTTCAATTACAATTAATTTTATCTGTCTACTGTTAGCTTTTGGCCCAATTAAGGCCCAATTAACTGAGCCCAAGCCGAGCCCAAGCCGCGAAGCCGCCAGCGGCTCACCAAGCCATCTGAGCCGTGAACCATTCGCAGAGCAAAACTTGGTCGTTCGTCTTCCTCGATCAATTGCGTAACCTTCCAGCATTTATCTCAGTTAATTGCTGAAGCAAATGTGGTCCATTAAGTGGTGATAACTCTCTCATTAAGTTAATTCATCAATTTCGACCGGTTCGAGTACCAAACGCTCGGTTTAGGCGTTTGATGGTTTCGCCTATAAATTGAGTAATTCGGCTTTGTCCCTGGCACCCAACTCAATAGAAACACCATCTAGAAGAGTAAAGGAGTGTCCAAAAGTACGAACGCCGTCCGAATCGGAAATCCGAAAACAGAGCACAAATGGCCGGAGGTAATTTGAACCGATTTTAAATTCCGCAATTGTGGTTGTGTTAACCACATCCAGATCTAACATTTGGTATCAGAGAAAGGCTTCAACTCTACCTTTGATGTTCTGTGTTTTTCCGGTTTTTTTCCAAAATCGAAAAAATTTAAAGTCTTCGTTTTTTTGAAGATTCGGTTCAAACGAGCACTGCAAATCGATGGGAAATTAAATTTCTGAAATTTACATATATTTTTCATCATTTATGGTGTTCGTATGGTGCTGTTTGAATCGGGTCTTGAATTCGGGTCGAGTGGTTCGTTGTCGGGTTCGGGCGAAACCGACAAATGAAGACGACGACTTGAACGGCGCGTTTTCTACTTCGGCAGCAGAAAACGTCGTCGTTTTAACGCTTCTGATTTTTGCTTCAGAACGACGTCGTTTTGTTGGAACGAATTCGGATTGAAAACGACGTCGTTTTACTACAGTTTAAAAAAAAAATTTTTTTGATGCGGCCGACGGGATTCGAACCAGGGACGCGGACGAAGGAAGGAGCGGCAGTTGTCGCTTGCGCTGCTTAGCGCCTTGCGCCATTTTGGGCATTTCAATTGCTTATATACGATTCTGTAAATATATATATATTATATATATACGTATATATTTATTTATATATATATATATAATTATATTATTATATATAAAGTATAAAATATAATATCTAGTATATAATTGTATATATGTATAAATAATGTCTTGTGATTAAAATAATTTAATTAATTGAGGATTAGCCACAAAGACCCTTAATTAATAAATTATTTTATTTTATTTTTATCACGTATGGTATAAAGACATAAATTATGGTAATTATTTTGATATAATAAAATTTATCCCACAGAAAATTTTATTATATTAAATTAATTAATCAGGATAAAATGTCAAATTATTATTTTCTTAATTTACCCACAGGGATTAAGAAAGGAATATATTTGATAGTTTTATCATAAAAGTGGACATGAATCTACTGGAATTAAAATTTAGCCCACAGGTAATTTTTTTGTCTATTGATTCATGATGTATGTTTTACATTGGTAAAACATAATTTTGTAATTTGTAAGCCTCAATTTTGGATGTTAAGCATGTATTTATTTTTATGCAGCTATTCAATCTGTAAATCTTTCCGATATTAGATGTAAAATTCCCGAACTAAAAGGTGATAACTATAAAGTGTGGAAGGAGAGAATTCTTCTTCACTCAGGGTGGCTCGATATTGATTATGCTATCCAGAAAGACGAACCACCGGCTCTTACCCTTACCAGCACTCCGGATGAGGTAACGCTTTATGAACGCTGGGAGCGATCTAATCGCCTCAGTTTAATGTTCATAAAGACAAAAATTTCTGCTGGTATTCGTGGTTCTGTCGACCAGCATAACAAAGTGTAAGATTTACTGAAGGCAATTGATGAACAATTTGTGACTTCAGATAAGGCACTTGCTAGCACCCTAATAATGAAGTTTTCATCTATTAGGCTCACCAGCGTTAAGGGTGTGCGTGAGCACATAATGCAAATGAGGGATCTTGCAGCTCAATTGAAAAATCTAAAGGTGGAAATGTCTGAACCTTTCATTGTTCATTACATTTTGAATTCGCTTCCACCGTAATATGGGCCTTTAAAAATCTCTTACAACACACATAAGGATAAATGGTCAATCAATGAACTCATGACCATGTGTGTACAAGAGGAAGGAAGGCTCATGATGGAGCAAAGTGAGAGCGTCTTCATGCAGAAGGAAGGAAGGTTCAAGACGCAAGCCAAGGCAAAGGGGAAAGGTAAAATATCTTCCCAAACTGATATCAAGAAGGAGTCCAAGTGCTTCTTCTGTAAAAAGAAGGGACACGTAAAGAAGGACTGTTTCAAGTATCAAAATTGGCTTGAAAAGAAAGGTAATCCATTCTCTTTTGTATGTTATGAATCTAATATGGTTAATGTTGCACATAACACATGGTGGATTGACTCTGGTTCTACAATCCATATTTCTAATTCCTTACAGGGCTTGCAAAACCTAAGGAAACCAGTGGGCAGTGAACAATGCATCTTCTCCGGAAACAAGATGCGTTCACATGTGGAGGCCATTGGAACATGCAATTTAATTTTGAGTAGTGGTTTTGTTTTGTCTCTTGAAAAGACCTTTTATATTCCAAATTTCTTTAGAAATTTGATTTCTGTTTCTAGACTTGTACCATTTGGATATTCCTTTACATTTTCAGACTCATTATTCAGTTTATCTTATAAGTCTGATATTGTTGGAAATGGTAAACTGTCTGATGGTCTTTATTGTTTGAATTTACAAAATAATACCAATTTCAATACTGTGCATGTTAATAACGGAATTAAAAGATGTGTTATGAATGAATGTTCCTCGATGTTGTGGCATAGGAGATTGGGACATATCTCCATTGAAAGAATTAAAAGATTAGTAAAAGATGGAGTACTTAGTGCTCTAGATTTTACTGATTTTGAGACTTGTGTGGACTGCATTAAAGGAAAACAGACCAACAAGACTAAGAAAAATGCCAAGAGGAGTTCGGACATATTAGAGATCATACATACTGACATTTGTAGTCCTGATATAGACTCATATGGCTCCAAAATATTTCATCACCTTTATTGATGATTTCTCACGATATATGTATCTCTACTTGCTTCATAATAAATATGAAGCTTTGGATGCTTTTAAATTGTTTAAAGCAGAAGTAGAGAAACAAACTGGAAAAAATATCAAAATTGTGAGATCAGATAGAGGTGGAGAGTATTATGGTAGATATACTGAAGATGGACAAATGTCTGGTCCATTTGCAACGTTTCTTCAAGAAAATGGAATTGTTGCTCAATATACTATGCCTAGTTCTCCGGACCAAAATGGTGTAGCAGAAAGAAGAAACCGAACATTATTGGACATGGTGAGGAGTATGCTTAGTAATTCCGAACTTCCAAAATCTTTGTGGAGTGAAGCTCTTAAAACAGCGGTATATATATTAAACCGGGTCCCAACAAAAGCTGTTCCAAAAACTCCTTTTGAGTTATGGAAAGGTTGGAAACCGAGTTTGCATCATGTCTGCGTATGGGGATGCCCATCAAGTAAGAGTTTATAACCCACATGAAAAGAAATTGGACCCAAGGACCATAAGTGGACATTTCATTGGATATCTTTGAACGGTCTAAGTGGGCAGTTTTTTACTTGTCCATCTCATACCACTAGGATTGTGGAATCAAGAAATGCAAAATTTCTTGAGAATGACTTAATGAGTGGGAGAAAACGATCAAGAATTGATCAATTGAATTTTCAACCCTCCACTTCATATGATAGGTTTATTGATGTACACAACACCCCTCAAGATCAATCTGTGTTGTTACAACCAATCAATGTCATTCCACAAAATATTGATCCTATTCCAGTTGACAATGAAATTCAGGATTTATCTGAAATAGTTGTACAACATGATCCTATTGAGGATGATGATACAACATTAAAAAAGTCATCTAGAATGAGAAAGTCAGCAATCCCTAGTGATTATGTTGTATATTTGGAAGAGTCTGACTATAATGTGGGAGCTGAAAATGATCCTAAAACGTTTTCACAAGCCATGAGTTGTAATGAATCACAATTATGGCACAATGCTATGAAAGAAGAGATGAGTTTCATGAGTAGCAATAGAGTCTAGGATCTTGTTGAATTGCCTAATGGGGCGAAAGCCATAGGGTGTAGATGGGTCTTTAAAATAAAGAAAGACTCATTAGGCAATATTGAAAGATATAAGGCAAGACTCGTTGCTAAAGTTTACACTCAGAAAGAAGGAATTGATTACAAGGAGACTTTTTCTCCTGTATCTAAAAAGGACTCTCTTCGTATAATTTTGGCATTGGTTGCTCATTTTGATATGGAATTATAACAAATGGATGTAAAAATAGCATTTCTAAACGGTGATCTAGAGGAAGAGGTTTACATGAAACAACCAGAAGGTTTCTCCTCTAGTGACGGTGAGCAATTGGTGTGTAAATTAAAGAAGTCCATATATGGATTGAAACAAGCATCCCGTCAATGGTATTTAAAATTTGATGAAATTATCTCTTCATTCGGTTTTGAAGAGAATATTTTGGATCAATGTATATACCAGAAGGTCAGTGGGAGTAAGACTTATTTTCTTGTCTTATATGTGGATGATATTTTACTTGCATCCAATGATAAAGGGTTGTTATATGAGGTGAAATAATTTCTCTCTAAAAATTTTGAAATGAAGGATATGGGTGATGCATTTTATGTCATTGGCATTAAGATACATCGAGACAGACCACGTTGTGTTCTGGGTTTGTCTCAAGAGACCTATATCAATAAGGTTTTAGAGAGATTTCGGATGAAAGATTGTTCACCAAGTGTAGCACCAATTGTGAAGGGTGATAAGTTCAATTTGAGCAAATGCCCGAAAAATAATTTGGAACGGGAACAAATCAAGAACATTCCGTATGCTTCCGTTGTTGGAAGTTTGATATATACTCATGTATGTACAAGACCTGACATAGCATTTGCAGTTGGAATGTTGGGAAGATTTCAGAATAATCCAGGAATCGAACACTGGAAAGTTGCCAAGAAAGTCATGAGGTATTTTCAAGGTACCAAAAATTTTATACTTACATATAGACGGACTGACAATCTGGAAGTTTTGGGGTACTCCGATTCAGACTTCGTTGGGTGTGTTGATTCACGTAAATCAACATCCGGTTACATATTTTTATTTGCCGATGGAGCTGTATCCTGGCGGAGTACAAAGCAAACTTTGATTGCAACTTACACTATGGAGGCCGAGTTCGTTGCTTTTTTCGAGGCTACAAAGCATGGTGTATGGATGAGAAATTTCATATCTAGGCTTAGAGTGGTTGATTCCATCTCAAGGCCATTAAAGATATTTTGCGATAATTCAATTTCTTTATTTTCTGGCTAAAAATAACAAAAGTAGCAATCAAGTAAACAAATCGACATTCGTTTTAGCCATAAAGGAGCGCATTAAAAGAAAGGAAATTACTGTTGAGCATATCAGCACTGAATTAATGATCGCTGATCCCTTGACTAAAGGCATGCCACCATTAAGATTCAAGGATCATGTATCTGAAATGGGATTGAGTTCCATTTTGTAATTTTCATTGTATGGACAATGATTTTAAAATTTCTATTATTGTGATATTTCTCAAAATTGTGTACACATTAATTAATTTGAGAATATCATTAAGTTGGACAAAGAATAAACATAGGGTTTATTCATAAAATAAAGTTACCGGATGACTTGAGAAATTATATATTGTAATACATGGAAGATATTACTCATTATTAGAGGACTTATCGCCATGATTCATATATTTATTTCTTAAAATTTGAAAAATTGATGATCTTAGTTATCACATAAAGTTAAATATGGACCAAGTGGGAGAATGTTAGCTTTTGGCCCAATTAAGGCCCAATTAACTGAGCCCAAGCCGAGCCCAAGCCGCGAAGCCGCCAGCGGCTCACCAAGCCATCTGAGTCGTGAACCATTCGCAGAGCAAAACTTGGTCGTTCGTCTTCCTCGATCAACTGCGTAACCTTCCAGCCTTTATCTCAGTTAATTGCTGAAGCAAATGTGGTCCATTAAATGGTGATAACTCTCTCATTAAGTTAATTCATCAATTTCGACCGGTTCGAGCACCAAACGCTCGGTTTAGGCGTTTGATGGTTTCGCCTATAAATTGAGCAATTCGGCTTTGTCCCTGGCACCCAACTCAATTGAAACACCATCTAGAAGAGTAAAGGAGTGTCCAGAAGCACGAACGCCGTCCGAATCAGAAATCCGAAAACAGAGCACAAATGGCCGGAGGTAATTTGAACCGATTTTAAATTCCGTAATTGTGGTTGTGTTAACCACATCCAGATCTAACATTTGGTATCATAGAAAGGCTTCAACTCTGCCTTTGATGTTCTGTGTTTTTCCGGTTTTTTTCCGAAATCGAAAAAACTTAAAGTCTTCGTTTTTTTGAAGATTCGGTTCAAACGAGCACTGCAAATCGATGGGAAATTAAATTTCTGAAATTTACATATATTTTTCATCATTTATGGTGTTCGTATGGTGCTGTTTGAATCGGGTCTGGAATTCGGGTCGAGTCGTTCGTTGTCGGGTTCGGGCGAAACCGACAAATGAAGACGACGACTTGAGCGCGTTTTATCGCCGCAAGCAGCGAAAACGTCGTCGTTTTAACGCTTCTGATTTTTGCTTCAGAACGACGTCGTTTTGTTTGAACGAATTCGGATTGAAAACGACGTCGTTTTGCTACATTTTAAAAAAAAAAATTTTTGATGCGGCCAACGGGATTCGAACCAGGGACCCGGACGAAGGAAGGAGCGGCAGTTGCCGCTTGCGCTGCTTAGCGCCTTGCGCCATTTTGGGCATTTCAATTGCTTATATACGATTCTGTAAATATATATATATTATATATATACGTATATATTTATTTATATATATATATAATTATATTATTATATATAAAGTATAAAATATAATATCCAGTATATAATTGTATATATGTATAAATAATGTCTTGTGATTAAAATAATTTAATTAATTGAGGATTAGCCACATCACCCTTAATTAATAAATTATTTTATTTTATTTTTATCACGTATGGTATAAAAACATAAATTGTGGTAATTATTTTGATATAATAAAATTTATCCCACAGGAAATTTTATTATATTAAATTAATTAATCAGGATAAAATGTCAAATTATTATTTTCTTAATTTACCCACAGGGATTAAGAAATGAATATAATTTGATAGTTTTATCATAAAATTGGATATGAATCTATTGAAATTAAAATTTAGCCCACAGGTAATTTTTTTGTCTATTGATTCATGATGTATGTTTTACATTGGTAAAAAATAATTTTGTAATTTGTAAGCCTCAATTTTGGATGTTAAGCATGTATTTATTTTTATGCAGCTATTCAATCTGTAAATCTTTCCGATATTAGATGTAAAATTTCCGAACTAAAAGATGATAACTATAAAGTGTGGAAGGAGAGAATTCTTCTTCACTCGGGTGGCTCGATATTGATTATGCTATCCGGAAGACGAACCACCGCTCTTACCCTTACCAAAGACTCGGATGAGGTAACGCTTTATGAACGCCGGGAGCGATCTAATCGCCTCGCTTTAATGTTCATAAAGACAAAAATTCTGCTTGGTATTCGTGGGTTCTCGTGACCGGATAACAAAGTGTAAGATTTATCAAGGCAATTGATGAACAATTTGTGACTTGGATAAGGCACTTGCTAGCACCCTAATAATGAAGTTTTCATCTATTAGGCTCACCAGCGTTAAGGGTATGCGTGAGCACATAATGCAAATGAGGGATCTTGCAGCTCAATTGAAAAATCTAAAGGTGGAAATGTCTGAACCTTTCATTGTTCATTACATTTTGAATTCGCTTCCACCGTAATATGGGCCTTTAAAAATCTCTTACAACACACATAAGGATAAATGGTCAATCAATGAACTCATGACCATGTGTGTACAAGAGGAAGGAAGGCTCATGATGGAGCAAAGTGAGAGCGTCTTCATGCAGAAGGAAGGAAGGTTCAAGACGCAAGCCAAGGCAAAGGGGAAAGGTAAAATATCTTCCCAAACTGATATCAAGAAGGAGTCCAAGTGCTTCTTCTGTAAAAAGAAGGGACACGTAAAGAAGGACTGTTTCAAGTATCAAAATTGGCTTGAAAAGAAAGGTAATCCATTCTCTTTTGTATGTTATGAATCTAATATGGTTAATGTTGCACATAACACATGGTGGATTGACTCTGGTTCTACAATCCATATTTCTAATTCCTTACAGGGCTTGCAAAACCTAAGGAAACCCGGTGGGCGATGAACAATGCATCTTCTCCTAAACAAGATGCGTTCACATGTGAGGCCATTGGAACATGCAATTTAATTTTGAGTAGTGGTTTTGTTTTGTCTCTTGAAAAGACCTTTTATATTCCAAATTTCTCTAGAAATTTGATTTACATTCTAAACTTGTACCATTTGGATATTCCTTTACATTTTCAGACTCATTATTCAGTTTATCTTATAAGTCTGATATTGTTGGGAATGGTAAACTGTCTGATGGTCTTTATTGTTTGAATTTACAAAACAATACCAATTTTAATACTGTGCATGTTAATAACGGAATTAAAAGATGTGTTATGAATGAATGTTCCTCGATGTTGTGGCATAAGAGATTGGGATATATCTCCATTGAAAGAATTAAAAGATTAGTAAAAGATGGAGTACTTAGTGCTCTAGATTTTACTGATTTTGAGACTTGTGTGGACTGCATTAAAGGAAAACAGACCAACAAGACTAAGAAAAATGCCAAGAGGAGTTCGGACATATTAGAGATCATATATACTGACATTTGTAGTCCTGATATAAACTCATATGGCCCAAAATATTTCATCACCTTTATTGATAATTTTTCACGATATATGTATCTCTACTTGCTTCATAATAAATATGAAGCTTTGGATGCTTTTAAATTGTTTAAAGCAGAAGTAGAGAAACAAACTGGAAAAAATATCAAAATTGTGAGATCAGATAGAGGTGGAGAGTATTGTGGTAGATATACTGAAGATGGACAAATGCCTGGTCCATTTGCAAAGTTTCTTCAAGAAAATGGAATTGTTGCCCAATATAGTATGCCTGATTCTCCGGACCAAAATGGTGTAGCAGAAAGAAGAAACCGAACATTATTGGACATGGTGAGGAGTATGCTTAGTAATTCCGAACTTTCAAAATCTTTGTGGAGTGAAGCTCTTAAAACAGCGGTATACATATTAAACCGGGTCCCAACAAAAGCTGTTCCAAAAACTCCTTTTGAGTTATGGAAAGGTTGGAAACCGAGTTTGCATCATGTACGCGTATGGGGATGCCCATCTGAAGTAAGAGTTTATAACCCACATGAAAAGAAATTGGACCCAAGGACCATAAGTGGGCATTTCATTGGATATGCTGAACGGTCTAAGGGGTACAGATTTTACTGTCCATCTCATACCACTAGGATTGTGGAATCAAGAAATGCAAAATTTCTTGAGAATGACTTAATGAGTGGGAGAAAACGATCAAGAATTGATCAATTGAATTCTCAACCCTCCACTTCATATGATAGGTTGATTGATGTACACAACACCCCTCAAGATCAATCTGGTGTTGTACAACCAATCAATGTCATTCCACAAAATGTTGATCCTATTCCAGTTGACAATGAAATTCAGGATTTATCTGAAATAGTTATACAACATGATCCTATTGAGGATGATGATACAACATTAATCAGCAATCCCTAGTGATTATGTTGTATATCTGGAAGAGTCTGACTATAATGTGGGAGCTGAAAATGATCCTAAAACGTTTTCACAAGCCATGAGTTGTAATGAATCACAATTATGGCACAATGCTATGAAAGAAGAGATGAGTTCCATGAGTAGCAGTAGAGTTTGGGATCTTGTTGAATTGCCTAATGGGGCGAAAGCCATAGGGTGTAGATGGGTCTTTAAAATAAAGAAAGACTCATTAGGCAATATTGAAAGATATAAGGCAAGACTCGTTGCTAAAGGTTACACTCAGAAAGAAGGAATTGATTACAAGGAGACTTTTTCTCCTGTATCTAAAAAGGACTCTCTTCGTATAATTTTGGCATTGGTTGCTCATTTTGATATGGAATTACAACAAATGGATGTAAAAATAGCATTTCTAAACGGTGATCTAGAGGAAGAGGTTTACATGAAACAACCAGAAGGTTTCTCCTCTAGTGACGGTGAGCAATTGGTGTGTAAATTAAAGAAGTCCATATATGGATTGAAACAAGCATCCCGTCAATGGTATTTGAAATTTGATGAAATTATCTCTTCATTCGATTTTAAAGAGAATATTTTGAATCAATGTATATACCAGAAGGTCAGTGGGAGTAAGACTTGTTTCCTTGTCTTATATGTGGATGATATTTTACTTGCATCCAATGATAAAGGGTTGTTATATGAGGTGAAACAATTTCTCTCTAAAAATTTTGAAATGAAGGATATGGGTGATGCATCTTATGTCATTGGCATTAAGATACATCGAGACAGACCACGTTGTGTTCTGGGTTTGTCTCAAGAGACCTATATCAATAAGGTTTTAGAGAGATTTCGGATGAAAGATTGTTCACCAAGTGTAGCACCAATTGTGAAGGGTGATAAGTTCAATTTGAGCCAATGCCCGAAAAATAATTTGAACGGAAACAAATCAAGAACATTCCGTATGCTTCCGTTGTTGGAAGTTTGATGTATGCTCAGGTATGTACAAGACCTGACATAACATTTGCAGTTGGAATGTTGGGAAGATTTCAGAGTAATCCAGGAATCGAACACTGGAAAGCTGCCAAGAAAGTCATGAGGTATCTTCAAGGTACCAAAAATTTTATGCTTACATATAGACAGATTGACAATCTGGAAGTTTTGGGGTACTCCGATTCAGACTTCGCTGGGTGTGTTGATTCACGTAAATCAACATCCGGTTACATATTTTTATTTGCCGGTGGGTCAGATCTGTGGAGTACAAAGCAAACTTTGATTGCAACTTCCACTACGGAGGCCGAGTTCGTTGCTTTTTCGAGGCTACAAAGCATGGTGTATGGATGAGAAATTTCATGTCTAGGCTTAGAGTGGTTGATTCCATCTCAACGCCATTAAAGATATTTTGCGATAATTCAAATTTCTTTGTTTTCTGGCTAAAAATAACAAAGTAGCAATCAAGTAAACACATCGACATTCGTTTTAGCCATAAAGGAGCGCATTAAAAGAAAGGAAATTGCTGTTGAGCATATCAGCACTGAATTAATGATCGCTGATCCCTTGACTAAAGGCATGCCACCATTAAGATTCAAGGATCATGTATCTGAAATGGGATTGAGTTCCATTTCGTAATTTTCATTGTATGGACAATAATTTTGAAATTTCTATTGTTGTGATATTTCTCAAAATTGTGTACACATTAATTAATTTGAGAATATCATTAAGTTGGACAAAGAATAAACATAGGGTTTATTCATAAAGTAAAGTTACCGGATGACTTGAGAAATTCATATATTGTAATATATGGAAGATATTACTCATTATTAGAGGACTTATCGCCATGATTCATATATTTATTTCTTAAAGTTTGAAAAATTGATGATCTTAGTTATCACATAAAGTTAAATATGGACCAAGTGGGAGAATGTTAGCTTTTGGCCCAATTAAGGCCCACTTAACCGAGCCCAAGCCGAGCCCAAACCGCTGGCGCCGCCAATGCTCACCAAGCCATCTCGAGCCGTGAACCATTCGCGCAGAGCAAAACTTGGTCGTCGTCTTCCTCGATCAATCGCGTAACCTTCCACCTTTATCTCGCTTAATTCTTTGAAGCAAATGTGGTCCATTAAGTGGTGATAACTCTCTCATTAAGTTAATTCATCAATTTCGACCGGTTCGAGCACCAAACGCTCGGTTTAGGCGTTTGATGGTTTCGCCTATAAATTGAGCAATTCGGCTTTGTCCCTGGCACCCAACTCAATTGAAACACCATCTAGAAGAGTAAAGGAGTGTCCAGAAGCACGAACGCCGTCCGAATCGGAAATCCGAAAACAGAGCACAAATGGCCGGAGGTAATTTGAACCGATTTTAAATTCCGCAATTGTGGTTGTGTTAACCACATCCAGATCTAACATCTACATCGTCGGCTTCGAAAGTTATTATTCTTCTGATCGATCTACGTGATTGATTGTCATGGCAACGATCGGCCACAGCAATCTAAATGCTAAATTGGTGAGTCTACTTTTTTATGTTGTTAGGGACTAGGGTTTTCAATTTCGATTGTGCCAGACTTATAATTTTTCGGCAGTCAATCTTATTTGATGAATTAGATTTTAAATATAATTTTTTGGGGTAAATTGTGTTCTCAATTAGGTCCTGCTTGGTGACATGGGAGCTAGCAAATCCAGCCTTGTTTTGCGTTTCGTGAAAGGTCAATTCCTCGAATTCCAGGTCTTCTTCTATCTATCAGGAGTGTTGCGTTACGGATTTTTGGGTCCGAGCAACACAAAAATGAGATGATGATTGAGTAAGAGAGAGGGAAGAGAGATCGAACACAAGAGTTTTACGTGGAAACCTCCTCTTGAATGAGAAGGGAAAACCACGAGGCCTGGCCTGGAAAATATTTCACTAAGTGTGATTTTGATGTTTACAAAGTGTTGTCCGAGCGTTTACAAGCGTTTTGGCCGAGCGTTTGCTTTTCTTTCTCTCTTTTCTTTTTTTGCTTAAGAAAAAATTCGATCCTTTCTCTGATACCCCAAGTGGGGTATTTATAGGAGAAAATGTTACCGTTGGCTGCTAGGTGCCAGGCTGGCCACCTACTCTCCTGACACATCTCTGCTGTGTCAGGTTTGTTATCGTGAAATGGCAACTTTTGGCCGCCTGAGCCATTTCGTGCCGTATTTGCCAGGAATGTCAGACTGCTGTGTCAGGTCTGGCAGTGGTGGCGTGTTTGCAGACTTTTACGTGTCTTTTGAACTTTTGCTAAGCTGAGTTGTCATTCTCGGACTTATTGGAGAGTCCTCGTGCTGCTTGGAGCTTTTAACACTTGGTCGAGTCCTCGTCCCATGATGGATCCGCGGACTCATTGCTGTTTGATGAAGGTTCTAGGACGATTCTGTGCCGCTGTTGAAAGGTTTGCTTCTCGGACTTTGATGCCTTTCCGCTCTCGGGTTGAATTCTTACCTTTAGCCCGTTAGATTGGGAACCCTGGGTACTGAACCCAACACTAGCCCCCCATGCCTAAGGGTCCGAGACTTTCGACCGTTGGGCATGTTCTTCTGAAGCTTACTGAGATGTCTTTTCCTTATGAACGCTAGTCCGCGAATATGATGATTGTCCGAGGGGTTGTGTTTCCTTGTGATGGAGACTTAGGTCAGAACTTGCCTGGAGGCTTGTTTATGTCCTCGGAATTTCTGGAGGCTCCTTCCTAGTCCGCGGGCTTCATCCTCTGATAACTGCGTTATCGTCCGAATACTTTGGTGCCGCCGTTTCAGGCTTCTGCGAGTAATAAATGCGTGACTGACGTGCTGTCAATCGCTTTGGAAAGGTGAAAGCAATCATCTCGCTGAGACAAACGGCCGGGTGACACGTGGCCAGTCATTAATTATTCTGAACGGATGGTCAGACTTCACGTGGCCCACGCATCATTTCTCCCCCAGATCCAATGTCCGAGCGACACGTGGCAGGAGCCATCATTCCTTTTCTGCACCAGTGTCCGAGCGACACGTGGCAGTTGCTTTTTCAGAGCAAATGGCCAGGTGACACGTGGCGTGGTCATGATGGCGTCTTTTCAAATTTTTGGGCTATAAAAGGCGCCCTTTGGCCTTTCGAAAACCTTCTGCTTTTTCTCCTCCTTATCTTCCTCTGCGAAAACTTTCCGTTTCCAAATCTTCGTTCCTCTACCTCCTCCGTTCTTAAATGGCTCCCGGAGTCAGAGATATTGCATCGTCGTTATCGAACGACAGGCTCGAAGAACTACGGATTCTGTATGAGATCCCTGGTGACATGGCCATGGTTGTTCCAGAGCCGTCCGACAGAGCTTCGCGCCCTCCTGACGGTTTCATCACAGTATACGAGATCCACTTGAAGAGTGGGTTGCGGTTCCCAGTCCCTTTGGAACTGTACGAGATCATGAGGGACTTGAAAGTCCCACTAGCAGGGCTCCAGCCGAACGCCATGAGGTATCTTGTTTCCTTATGTGTTTTTCTGCGTTGTAAAAAGAAGCTCTTGAACGCCACGGTAGTCAAGGTTATGTTTAGGTTCACATATAACCTTGACTGGATTACCATGACCCCTCGGCCGGACTTCGCCCTACTTTGTGGTGGGAATCCTGATTCCACCAAGAGGTGGAAGGATAAGTTCTTCTTCCTCAGCGTCCGGTCGTCTTGGGCCATTCCGACAGCTTGGGGGAAGGTAGTCCCTGAGTACTGCACCGAGCCTTCCCTCAACGATAAGGAAAGCTCGAAGGAGATCACGGATCTCATTAAGGCTAATCTCGGGGGCTTCCATTTGGACAAGCGCAACATTTGGCTGCTTCCCGAGAACCTTAAGGAGGCCAAGTGGTTCGAGTCCACTCCCGAGAAGTCCAAGAAGAAGAAGATATTGAAGAAGAGGACGGGGACCCTGACGATCGCAGGTCCGCCCGTCCCTGTGGAGCCACGCAAGCCGTCCGAGGGATCAAAAAGGCTGCTTGTTGTGGTGGAGCTGCCTTCATCCGAGGGCACGATTTCTGATGAAGATGGCCTCTCGGACGAGGACGTCATTGCTCCTCTCCTTAAGAGGAGAAAATCTTCTCATCAGAGGTCCTCGTTGGCCGAGAACTCTGTTCGTCCTCCTTCTTCTGACCCTCTCGGAGGGTCATCATAGAGGATCGTTGATGTGGCCGAGCTCCCGGAAGTCCAATCTCCCACTGAGGGTCCTGCCCCTATGGTTTCTCCTGAGCTGCCTGGTGAAGCTCCCAACCCAGTTGGGCATTCTTCCGAGGACTTTGGGGGCGAGGACTCTCAAATGGCTGTGGAGGAAGATGTTGCTGCTGAGCCCCCAGCCATTCCAGTCCAAGCAGTTCAGGGCGAGGCCCCCGAGGAGGTTCCTGATGAAGGAACTACGAGCGCTCCTGGCCTCGGACCCTGTGAGGAGGAGGCTGCGCCTTCTGTCGTTGAGCCCCCAGCAGTTGCTTCATTCATTGATGTTCCTTTTTCTGATGCTGGGGTCGAGGTTTCTGTGGCGCCCGTCCCAGAGGTTCAGGCTCCACAAACCGGTGGGGAGTCTTCCTTGAGTGGCGATTCCCTGGCTTCCCAGGTACCTTCATTTTCTTCTAAGTGCTTTGGTCATCTTCTTTTATCCCCTTTGGTCTAATGAGCTCTTTTTTCTTTTGTTCTTGGGTACAGCTCCGAGATATGGGCGACAAGCTTAGAGCAATTTCAGGAGTGGTTGCTCAGGGTTTCTCTCAGCGGGAGGAGCTAGAGGCCGCGAGAGAGGCTTCTCAGAGAGCCGAGGCGGAGCTTGTCGAGGCAAGGAGAGAGATAGCATCTTTAAACGACATCGTCAGGCGCCAACAGGAGAGGCTGCGCATTCAGGACGAGAGGCTGAGGACGTCCATCAGGACCGAGGACTTTGCGCCTCTGTTGGAACGCAAGTACTGGGAGGGCATTCATATGTGCCGTCGAGTGCTTCGTCTCCTTCGTCCTCAGTTTCCTTCTTCTATATTCCATCCCTTGAATGCCACCGCTTTGAGAGCTGAAGATTTATTTGGCATCGCTGGGAAGCCTTTTCCTGAATCCGCCCGGCCAGGCCCAGCTGAAGATCCTCTCTCTCCGGGGCCGTCGGAGCCACAGGACCCGGTGGGGCCTCGTTGATTTTTGCATACTTGTATTCTTTAATTTTTTGTACATGTGTCCTTTTTGTAGACAAAGTAATAAAGAAGTCTTTGACCGTTTTCTGGCTATGCTTCCTTCTTCTATTTTTCATAGTTGTTGATTTTCGACCTTTGGGGCCGCTCGGACGGAATCGAGTTTCTAATACGACCTCTGAGGCCGCTCGGAGAGGCAGTCTCCGGCGTCTTGATTCTCTCAGATTATTTTGTTTTCACCGAGTTGTACCTGTGTTTGCTGACAAACATTCGTTGGTTAAATAACACTTAAGCTTTTCGAGAACGCTTACCAGTGTCTTTGTGTCCTCTTTCCTTTAGCAAAATCTTCTTCAGGGATGTCTGGGTAAAGGCACGATCTTCGATTCGACCCTTAAGGCCGCTCGGTCGATCCCGAGTTTCATTGCCTGACCTCATGGGTCCGACCGCAGTGGGCCGCTCGGGTGGCACCCGAGTTTTTAAATTCGACCTCTTGGGCCGCTCGGAGGATGTCCGAGTTTTTAGATTCGACCTCTCGGGCCGCTCGGAGGACGTCCGAGTTTTTGGAGTTCGACCTCTTGGGCCGCTCGGAGGACGTCCGAGTTTTTGGAGTACGACCTCTTGGGCCGCTCGGAGGACGTCCGAGTTTTTGAAGTTCGACCTCTTGGGCCGCTCGGTCGATCCCGAGTTTTTGTCTTGAAACTTCATCTCTACTGGTAGTACTTCTTGAGGTGTGCAGCATTCCAAGTACGAGGGATCAACTTACCTTCCTGGCTGCGTAGCTTGTATGCCCCGTTTTGAAGTACTGCCGAGACCAAGAAGGGTCCTTCCCAGTTTGGAGAGAGTTTGTTCCGACCGGCATTCTTCCCGGTTGCTGCAATGCTTCTCAACACCAAGTCCCCGACTTCGAATTGTCGTGCCCTAACTTTCTTATTGTAATACCGGGCCACTCGCCGTTGATACATCGCCACACAAAGTCGTGCTTTGTCACGGGCTTCTTCGAGCAAATCCAGATGCTCTCGGAGTCTGTGGTCGTTGACTTTTGGGTCAAAGTGCTCCACTCGGAGGCTTGGGAGGCCCACTTCTAGTGGTATGACTGCTTCGACCCCGTAACATAGGCTGAATGGGGTCTCTCTTGTTGGTTCCCTCGCCGTGGTCCTGTACGACCAGAGGATGGATGGCAACTCGTCTACCCATGAGCCCCCGGTGTCTAGGAGCTTTGTTTTGAGCCCATGCAAGATGGTCTGATTCGTGACCTCTACCTGGCCGTTGGCCTGAGGGTATGCAACAGATGTATGAATTAAATTAATTCGGAGACTAGCACAATACCTGAAAAACTGCTTCCCGGTGAATTGCGTCCCGTTGTCTGTGATGACACACTCGGGCACTCCAAACCTGCAAAACAATGCTTTGTCGAGGAACTCGGTCGCGTAATGCTCGGTTATCCGCGCGAGTGGCATTGCTTCTACCCACTTGGTGAAGTAGTCTATTCCCACGATGAGGAACTTTCTCTGAGCGGATGCGATGGGGAACGGTCCGAGGATGTCAAGCCCCCACTGCGCAAAAGGCCACGGAGATTGCAACGCTTGAAGCTCCGTGTGGGGTTTATGGTTCATGTGTCCGTGGACTTGGCAATTCTCACACTTGCGTACGAAATCCCACGTCTGCGCCCCGCCTCATTGTTGTGAATAATAACCTTGTCTCATTATCTTGAACGCTAGGTTCTTGCCTCCAATGTGGGATCCACAAATTCCCAGATGCACCTCTTGAAGCGCATACTCTGCCTCCTCGGGAGAAAGGCACCTCAGATAGGGGGCCGAGTACCCCCGGCGATATAGTCGGTCGTCAATGACGGTGTACCAGCCCGCGGACCTCCTCACTTTCTTGGCTTCTGCGGCGTCCTCGGGCAGAACTCCACTGGTGAGGTATCTCAAGTAGGCGGTCATCCAAGTGTCATTTCCGGACACCTGCATGACCTTGGTCTCTGGCTCTTCTATGGAAGGTCGTTCCAGAATTTCCCTCATTCCTTTGTCATACTGCCCTGGGTCCCTGGCTGCTGCTGCCTTTGCCAATGTGTCTGCTTTCTCGTTTTCTTCCCTTGGAATGTGCACAAATTTGACCTTCTCGAAATGCGAGGCCAATTCTTTTACTTTTGCGAGGTACTTGGCCAGTTGAGAGTTGTTAACTTCAAAGCTTCCAAGGGCCTGGTTGACGACCAACTCGGAATCGCTGTGCACCACTAGACTTTTGGCCGAGCATTCCTTTGCTAGCCGTAGTCCAGTGAGCAAGGCCTCGTACTCGGCTACATTGTTGGTTGCTGGGAACCCCAAAGTAATCGAGTATTGGATCTCGGATCCCATGGGCGTTCGCAGCACGACTCCAGCTCCGCAACCATCCTTCATGGAGGATCCGTCCACGTGCAAAATCCATGCTGGAGTGACCTCTGCCTCCTCGGCTCCTGCTGCTTCGTTGACGTCCTCGTCCTGAAGCGCTGTTGTTTCCACCATGAAATCCGCAAGGGCCTGGCCCTTCATGGCCGGCCGGGGCCTGAACTCGATGTCGAACTCGCCTAGCTCAATAGCCCACTTGATCAATCGCCCGGAGACCTCGGGCTTTTGCAGGATTGCTCTGAGTGGCTGGTCGGTCAGCACCACGATCCTGTGTGCCTTGAAGTAGGGTCTCAGCTTCCGAGCCGAGAACACTAATGCTAAAGCAACCTTCTCGGCATGTGGGTACCGTGTTTCTGAATCAGCCAGAGTCTTGCTGACGTAATACACCGGCTGCTGGTCTCCTCGTTGTTGTCTGACCAGTACGGACCCTAAGGCTCGGTCGGTCACTGACAAGTATAAGTAAAGTTCCTCTCCTGGTAAAGGGGAAGCCAGGAGCGGTGGATTGGCTAAGTATACCTTGAGCTTCTGGAATGCCCCCTCGCACTCGTCGCTCCATCGAAATCCTTGGGTTTTCGGCCCCCTGAGTGCTTTGAAGAACGGCAAGTGCCTCTCGGCTGACTTGGCTAAGAAGCGGGAGAGGGCGGCCACTCGTCCTGTAAGTCTCTGGACATCCTTCACAGTCCGAGGGGACTTCATGTCTAAGATGGCCTGGATCTTCTCTAGGTTAGCCTCGATTCCACGCTGAGACACTATGAAACCGAGGAACTTCCCGGACGACAACCCAAAGGTGCATTTACTAGGATTCAGCTTCATTCCGTGCGCTCTGAGCACTCGGTCTCTGCCAAGTCTTCAACGTGACTCCCACCAATGGTGCTCTTGACGAGCATGTCGTCGACGTAGATTTCTACGTTTCTGCCAATCTGGTTTTCAAAGATCTTGTTGACCAGCCTTTGATATGTTGCTCCCGCGTTCTTGAGACCGAAGGGCATTATTTTGTAACAGTACGTCCCCTGGTCGGTCATGAACGACGTATGCTCCTCGTCATCCGAGTGCATCTTGATCTGGTTGTATCCGGAGTAGGCGTCCATGAAGCTGAGCAGCTCATATCCACTTGTCGAGTCCACCAATCGGTCAACCCTGGGGAGCGGAAAGCTGTCTTTCGGGCAGGCCTTGTTGAGGTCGGTGAAGTCCACGCACATCCTCCACTTTCCACTGCTCTTCTTCACCATCACCACGTTGGAAAGCCAGTCCGGGTACTGCACCTCTCGGATGAATCCAGCGTCAAGGAGCTTCTTCACCTCCTCTCGGATGGCTATCAGCTTTTCCGTGGAGTAGTTCCTGCGCTTTTGCCTAACAGGCTTGTGGTGGGGGTCCACACCTAGCCTGTGTGTTATGGTCTCGGGGGAGATCCCCGGCATGTCTGCTGGGGACCAAGCAAAGATGTCCGAGTGCTCTCTTAGGAGTGACGTGAGACCATCTCGGACGGACTCAGCAAGAGAGGTTCCTATCTGGACGCATCTCTCGGGGTCCTCGGGATCCAATTGGATCCGCACGGTAGGCTCTCTAGCCTGTGCTTGTTGGAGGGTTGCCTCGTCCCTGAGGTCGAGGTCTTCCATTGGTTGAGGAAGGGGAGTCCGTGTAACCTGTGACAGGTAACACGTTCTCCCGACAGACTGCTTGCCCAAGACTTCCCCGAAACCAAATGGAGTTGAAAATTTCATTTTAAAGTGTGGGATGGAGGTCACGGCTCCAAAAGTGGTCAAACAGGGGCGTCCGAGGATTGCATTATAAACGGACGGGAGGTCCACTACCAGAAAGGTGAGGACCTTTGTCGCAGTCCTCGGGTACGTCCCCAAAGTGACTTCTAATCGCATTTATCCCACGGACGGGACTCGCTCGTTATCGAAGTCCGCATGATGGCCCTTCCGAGGCCTTCATTTGGTCTCTTTTTAATCCTAACTTATGGTAGGCGTCGAGATAAAGCAAATTCCGCGAACTTCCATTATCAATAAAAACTCGTTTCAGATGGAAGTCATTTACTCCATCGGAAACTAGTGCAGTTACAACCAGCGGGTCAGAGTGAGGGGAGGTTACATGAGACATATCACTCTTACCGAAGCATATGACGTCATCCTCGGATCCGGTCCGAGGTCTCTTCGATACAGCATGCTCTCGGTCTCCATCTCCAGCTGGACGGGTGGACACCATGTTGATAACCCCAGCCGCCACTCTGTTTCTCGGAGGATCTGCCTCTGCTTCGACTTCTACTCCGGAGGACTGTCCGGGTCTCTGCAGGAAACGATTGAGGTGGCCCCTCTTTATCAGCTCTTCAATCTCCCTCTGCAAAGACTTGCAATCTTCTGTAGCGTGGCCTCCGCAGCGATGGAAGTCACAGTACTTCGACGGGTCTCCACCACCTGGGTTCTTCAATGGCATGGGCCACTTCACGAACTTCTCTCCTCGGATCTGCATCAGCACGTTGGTTCTCGTGTCGTTCAAGGGAGTGAGACGCATTGGAGGGACGTCCCTACGCGCGGCCATCTCAGGCCTATGCTGCTTTTGATGCCTTGCTGCGAACGGTGGACTGCGGTAGTCCCCGACCTTCCTCTTCACTTCCTCCGGCCTCGGACGGTAGTCCTCGCTCCTTGCTGGTCGTTTGGCTTCATTTGCCTCCTCCGCCGCGATATAGGCCCTTGTTATAGACTCGGCCTCTTCAAACGTATGGGGTCCCTTATGGATAAGGTGCTTGAAGAAGGAGCCCCCCTCGAGGCCAGACAGGAAGGCGTTCAGCTTCACTCCATCAGATAGCTTTGGGATCTGTCTGGCCTCGGACACGAACCTACCCAGAAAGGTTCTCAGGCTCTCCCTTGCACCCTGCTTCACGCGGGTGAGGTGCCAGGGCTGCTTTTCCACCCTTCTGCTGGAGGCGAACTGGGACAGGAACGCTGCCGCCAGTTCACCAAAGGTGTTAATGGAGCCCGCGGGCATTCCATAGAACCAAACTCTAGCGTCCCCTTTCAGCGTCAAAGGGAAGCATTGGCACATCGCCGTTTCATCAAGCCCTTGAAGGCTTAAATGCTCCCGAAACATATTAAGGTGGTCCATGGGGTCAGCGCTCCCATCATACGCCTCTAGGCTGGGCATTTTGAACTTCGAGGGGAGCGCTCTCGTTCTAACGTTCGTGGTGAATGGAGATTGGGGGATGCTCGCCCCGCTGCTCTCTCCGAAGACGCGGTTCCATACTTTTTCAAGTTTTTCCTACACGGGAGGTGGAGCAGTTGCCCTTCTTGCGTTAAGAAGGTGTCTCAACTCGTCCGGCTGCTGGAGCGCTCTCCTCTCGGGCGTCCTTCTTTCTGGCGTCCTCCTGGACCTTCGTGGGGATCCACGCGTAGCTACAACCTCTGGAACGCGGTGCTCCTGGCCTCCCTGGGATCTAGGTTCTCGGCGTTCCTCTGGACCTCGAGGCGCTCTGCCGCTCGAGGCGACTTCAGTTCTGTGCCAGTCGCGTTGGGTGGGCGCTTCATGGTGCCGCTCGCGCCTCCCCCCTCTACTTCTGGACATCTCCGCCTGAGACCCTCTGGAAGGGGCCTCTCTTTCCTTCTTGTCGATCCTGGCGCAGAGGGCCACGAGGGCTCTAGACATGTCGCCCACTTGTGACGCCAGCTCCCTCACGGCAGGATCTGGATGATTTTGAACGCCAGTGCCAGGGTTCGGGGCGTCCCCTTGCTGTGGTTGAGCGGTAGCTCTTTCCGGGACGCTGGCTTGCGCTCTAGTGCTCACCATTTCAGCGTTCTTTTGTATTTTTTGCTGTTTGAGTGTTTGTTAGAGTGTGATGAAGATGAGAAGTTGGCTTTTAATCCTCCTTCCCACAGACGGTGCCAATGTTGCGTTACGGATTTTTGGGTCCGAGCAACACAAAAATGAGATGATGATTGAGTAAGAGAGAGGGAAGAGAGATCGAACACAAGAGTTTTACGTGGAAACCTCCTCTTGAATGAGAAGGGAAAACCACGAGGCCTGGCCTGGAAAATATTTCACTAAGTGTGATTTTGATGTTTACAAAGTGTTGTCCGAGCGTTTACAAGCGTTTTGGCCGAACGTTTGCTTTTCTTTCTCTCTTTTCTTTTTTTTTTGCTTAAGAAAAAATTCGATCCTTTCTCTGATGCCCCAAGTGGGGTATTTATAGGAGAAAATGTTACCGTTGGCTGCTAGGTGCCAGGCTGGCCACCTACTCTCCTGACACATCTCTGCTGTGTCAGGTTTGTTATCGTGAAATGACAACTTTGGCCGCTTTGAGCTGTTTCGTGCCGTATTTGCCAGAATGTCGATCACAGTGTCGTCCGGCAAAGGTGGCGTGTTTGCAGACTTTTACGTGTCTTTTGAACTTTTGCTAAGCTGAGTTGTCATTCTCGGACTTCTTGGAGAGTCCTCGTGCTGCTTGGAGTTTTTAACACTTGGTCGAGTCCTCGTCCCTTGATGGATCCGCGGACTCATTGCTGTTTGATGAAGGTTCTCGGACGATTCTGTGCCGCTGTTGAAAGGTTTGCTTCTCGGACTTTGATGCCTTTCCGCTCTCGGGTTGAATTCTTACCTTTAGCCCGTTAGATTGGGAACCCTGGGTACTGAACCCAACAAGGAGTTATCGTTTGGATCTTGCACAGCTAGGGTTTTTAGCTGTTTGATCTTGATAAAGATGATTTACAATGATAATGAAGGTGTTGGATTTGATCTAGGAATCAACGATCGGAGCAGCGTTCTTCTCCCAAACGTTAGCGGTGAATGATGCGACCGTGAAGTATGAAATTTGGGATACTGCTGGTCAGGAAAGGTACCATAGCTTGGCTCCGATGTACTATAGAGGTGCTGCCGCCGCCATTATCGTCTACGACATTACCAACGAGGTTAGTATTTTTGTTCTCCTTTTCTCACATGTTGACTCTTTATTTTCTTGATATTAAGTTGATTTCTTTGAATTTTGCTGTGCACTGCTGAATTTGATGTGAGAGTTTAGAATCACTCCGGTAAGTGATGCAGCTGCTGTATCAACCCTTGTTGCGTCCGCTTCCGACGGCCGTACGTAGCTGACGTGTGATGACGTCAGGTGGACGGAATCAGCCGCAACATAAAGAATGAATGCGTGGATGTTAGGTCCTAGCGAGTGATGAGGACGAGAGAGTGTAGGTGACAGAGAGGAGGTAGGAGACAAAGAGATGGACACACTGATTTTTACGTGGAAAACCCTCCTTTAAAATAGGGGAAAAACCACGAGGCTCTGGGCCTGATAAAGATTTTCACTATTGTGCGTTTGTTGAATACAAAGTGTGAAATACAGGGAAAACGTGTATCTTGCTCTCTCTTTGAGCTATCTTTGAGCTTTCGCAAGTGGCCTAAGCTTCTGGAAATCGATCCCCTCTTCTGAGTGTTGAACTGGGTATTTATAAGGAGAAAAATAGCCGTTGGCTACTGATACCTACTGGGAGGCTGGCCACCTACTTCTCTGACACGTCCATGCCGTGTCAGGCACGCTCGCGTGCACAGTAAGTTAACTGTCAGCGCCGTTATTAGCCATGCGGTGTCAGGGATATCAGTTTATGACGTCAGTCTTGAGGTGACAAGGCGTGTTCTGGGTCAGTACTGTCTGCGGTGACGTGTTGCGGGATTTACGCGCTCATTGGGAACTGCGAAGCTGAGCTGGCGTTCTCGGACATTAGGGAGAGTCCTCGTCCTTCGACATCCTTTCTCTGTCTTTGGATGAGTCCGCGGACTATACGCTGTATCGTTCTTGTTCTCGGACGAAATAAGAAGGTTCTCGGACGTTAGTTGCAACATTGCCCTGCCGAGAGGGATCTCGGACTTCCTGCAGAATATCCTCGGGCTTTGCTTCTCGGGTCAAGTACTCGTCCGTTTGTACATCCTTTTAGGGACCCCGGGTATTGGAACCCAACAACCCTGTTGTTGTTTTTTCTCCCCAATTTTATCAATGTTTTTCACATAATCACCACTTCTATTTTTATGAGTTAACCGTGGATAATTTTTATTTTATTTCAATTAACCACCTTTACCTTACTGTTTGTCATGTTTCTAAGTAAAATTAACAATTTCCCCTCATATTTGGCAATGGTTTTCACCTATTTTGAATGAAATGTAGATATTGTAGCCATTTCACTAAAAATTTGCTACAGAAGTGGTAAATTGAGAGAAAATGTAAATTTTGGGCAGTTTGGTGGAGGAAGAAGAAAGAAGCTGCAAGTATGTGGAAAACATGGAAAACTGTTGGTGCTTATATGATATTTTTACGTGAGTTCTTACTAGACCTTCCGTTCTTCTTTATCAAGAAGAAAGAAGGCCTCTGCTTCCTTGATAAAATTCTTTCATCCTGCGTGGCAGCCTTAGTGCAAATATTCTAATTATGATTTTCTGTGGCATTGGGCTGTTTGAGACAGAAGATTCTCCAAAACTTGTCTAAGAATGCTTTAAGATGTCACTCTTGTGAATCAGCTTAATTTACCTTTTATTTTCAATCGCCAAAGCACTTGTCAGCTAGGTACTAGTTTTGTTTGGTGAATGATTGAGGATCAACCTTTCATCTCTGTTTCCTTAAATTTGTATTGTTTGTTAATTTACGAGCCTGTTGGTTTTCTTTAGATTTTTTCAGTCATTTGCTGAGTTATTGTTATTATTGGCCTCCATATCAAGTTTCTGATTTGTGAAATATCTTCAGGAGTCATTCATACGTGCTAAGAAATGGGTACAGGAACTTCAGAAGCAAGGTGTGTGCAGATTAATTTCTTAACTGTTTTCAGGTTACATATGGAGGAACTGTATCACATTCACATCCTTTCAAAAGAACTTTATCGTTGAAATTCATTTCCTTATCTTCAGTTGCTTATCGTGAGCTTTCTTGTTCTGTGTCTTTGCAGGTAATCCAAACATGGTAATGGCACTTGCAGGAAATAAAGCTGACTTAGAAGACAAAAGGATTGTGTCAGCTGATGTAAGCTGCACTTTCCACTTAAATTTAGGTTCATGTGCTTTAGGTTCAATATATTATCTTTCTCTTTGCCGTATTAGTAAAATGTCATTTCAGTCTTATGTAATAGTGGAGAATGTTGAAGGACAAATGTTTAAGAGAGAACTAGTTGGCTGGCTTTTGGATCCTTTTTCTCCCTAATTTCCCAAGATTTAAGCATATGGTGTTTAGTAATGAATTTCACCAATCATAGAATTGGACTGTTGAGTTCAAAGTTCTCTTTCGTTGTCTATTAAGGTTTAGTAATGTGGAGTATTTAGTGAAATTAGTAACATTATTCCACCCTTTTTCCCCCTATCCATATCTATGTAGGTTGACTATCACATTTCATAACCTTTTTGTGACCATGCAGACAATCTAAAGCTAACTTTCTCTTGTAGTTTTCTGATCACCTATCTTGACATGGGCATAGCAACTTACTGTAGCATCTTGAACCATCCTCTAATAAAGCCAAAATGCTTTCCAGGAAAGAGCTTTGGGGGGAGGGGGTTCACTTACTAAGGAGTGGATGAATTGTGACAAGCACGCATTTGTTTTTCACTAAGGAGTGGATGAGTGAATCAATCCCTTGACAAATTATGATAAGCTGCTCATATCTGTTTTAAATACAAATTCTGATCTTAGATCACCCTGCCGGATGGCTACACTGCCTCCCAAGGAAGAGCTCGGGGGATTTAGTTTATGCATGGACTTATTCTCTGACTCACCAAAGTATCAATAAGTAGAATAATTGAATAACCATCAAAATTATGCTGCTGCAATTCAGTTTTAGATACTATTCCCAATCCCTTTTCTCCAGCATTATGACTCTAATGCCTTATGACTCTAATGGCATGTTTGATTGCTGGAATGGAATAAGGTGGGAATAGAATAGTTATTACCAGGGAATAGAATTAGAAGGGAATAGAGTTGGGAATTGTTATTCTTATATTTGGTTGTTGAAATAAAATTAGTTGGGAATTTGTATTACAATGTTTGGTTTGTAGAATTGTATAAGGAATAAGATAAGAATTTATCGGAATGACGCTTTTACCCTTATTAATTATGAAAATATATTATATAAAATAATACATACTAAGAGATATTAAATAATTAATAAGAATAATAATAATAGATAATTTAAAATATTAATAATAATAAAATAAATAATAATAAATATATATTAATAAATATTGTTAATAATAAATAATAATTATAATAAATTGTTAATAGAATAAAATAATAAGAGATATTAAATACTTATTAATAATAATAATAGATAATTTAAAATATTAATAATAATAAAATAATTAATAATAAATATATATTAATAAATACTGTTAATAATAAATAATAATTATAATAAATTGTTAATAGAATAAAATAATAACAGATATTAAATAATTAATAATAATAATAATAATAGATAATTTAAAATATTAACAATAATAAAATAATTAATAATAAATATATATTTGTTGGGTTCAGTACCCAGGGTTACCAATCTAACGGGTTAAAGGTAAGTATTCGACCCGAGAGCGGAAAAGCATCAAAGTCCGAGAAGCAAACCTTTCAACGGCGGCACAGAATCGTCCGAGAACCTTCATCAAACAGCAATGAGTCCGCGGATCTTTCAAAGGACGAGGACTCGACCAAGTGTTAAAAGCTCCAAGCAGCACGAGGATTCTCCAAGAAGTCCGAGAATGACAACTCAGCTTAGCAAAAGTCCAAAAGACACGTAAAGTTCGAGAACACGCCCTCTTTGCTGGACCGACACGCGTGATCGACATTCCCGCAAATACGGCACGAAACGGCTCAGGCGGCCAAAAGTTGCCATTTTACGATAACAAACCTGACACAGCAGAGATGTCGAGAGAGAGTAAATGGGCACCTAGCACTGCACAACGGTAACATTTTCTCCTATAAATACCCCACTTGGGGCATCAGAGAGAGGACCAAATTTTTCCTTAAGCAAAAAAGAAAAAGAGAGAAAAGAAAAGGCAAACGCTCGGCCAGAACGCTCGGACAACACTTTGTAAACATCAAAATCACACTTAGTGAAATATTTTCTAGGCCAGGCCTCGTGGTTTTCCCTTCTCATTCAAGAGGAAGTTTCCACGTAAAACTCTTGTGTTCGATCTCTCTTCTCTCTCCCTTACTCATTCATCATCTCATTTTTGTGTTGCTCGGATCCAAAAAATCCGTAACGCAACATTGGCGCCGTCTGTGGGAAGGCGGATTAAAAGCCAACTTCTCATCTTCATCACACTCTAACAAACACTCAAACAGCAAAGAATACAAAAGAACGCTGAAATGGTGAGCACTAGAGCGCAAGCCAGCGTCCCGGAAAGAGCTACCGCTCAACCACAGCAAGGGGACGCCCCGAACCCTTGCACTGGCGTTCAAAATCATCCGAGATCTGCGGGCTGTGAGAGAGTCAAGGCGTCACAAGTGGGCGACATGTCGAGCCCCTCGTGGCCCTCTCGCGCCGATCGACAAGAAGGAAAGAGAGGCCCCTTCCGAGAGGGTCTCGGGGCGGAGATGTCCGTGGCGCGGGGGAGGCGCGAGCGGCACCATGAAGCGCCCACCCAACACGACCGCACGGGCCGAAGTCGCCTCGAGCGGGGGCGTCTCGAGGTCCAGAAGAACGCCGAGAACCCAGATCCCAGGGTGGCCAGGAGCACCGCGTTCCAGAGGTTGGAGCTACGCGTGGATCCCCACGAAGGTCGAGGAGAACGCCAGAAAGAAGGACGCCCGAGAGGAGAGCGCCCCAGCGGCCGGACGAGTTGAGACACCTTCTTAATGAAAGAAGGGCAACTGCTCCACCTCCAGTGGAGGAAAAACTTGAAAAAGTATGGAACCGCGTCTTCGGAGAGAGCAGCGGGGCGAGCATCCCCCAATCTCCATTCACCACGAACGTTAAAACGAGGGCGCTCCCCTCGAAGTTCAAAATGCCCAGCCTAGAGGCGTATGATGGGAGCGCTGACCCCATGGACCACCTCAATATGTTTCAGGAGCATTTAAGCCTTCAAAGGCTTGATGAAACGACGATGTGCCAGTGCTTCCCTTTAACGTTGAAAGGGGACGCCAGAATTTGGTTCTATGGGATGCCCGCGGGCTCCATTAACACCTTCGGTGAACTGGCGACAGCGTTCCTGTCACAGTTCGCCTCCAGCAGAAGGATAGAGAAGCAGCCCTGGCATCTCACCCGCGTGAAGCAGGGTGCCAGGGAGAGCCTGAGAGGCTTCCCGCGAGTTCGTATCCGAGGCCGCATGATCCCTAAGCCGCTCGACGGCGTGAAGCTGAATGCCTTCCTATCTAGCCTCGAGGGGGGTTCCTTCTTCAAGCACCTCATTCATAAGGACCCCCGCACGTTCGAAGAAGCCGAGGCCATAACGAGGGCCTACATTGTAGCGGAGGAGGCAAACGAAGCAAAGCGCCCAGAGAGGGATGAAGACTATCGCCCGAGGACTTCGGAGATGAAGAGGAAGGCCGGGGACTATCATAGTTCCCCTTTCGTGGCTAAGCATCAGAAGCACCGTCAACCGGAGATGGTCATGCAAAGGGACATCCCTCCAGCACGCATCACTCCCCTAAATGACACGCGTACGAACATACTGATGCAGATCCGAGGGGAGAAGTTCGTAAAATGGCCCAGGCCCTTGAAGAATCCAGGCGGAGGCGACCAGACAAAGTATTGCGACTTTCACCGCTGCGGAGGTCACGCGACAGAAGACTGCAAATCTTTGCAGAGAGAGATTGAGGAACTGATAAAGAAGGGCCACCTCGCCAAGTTTCTGCAGAGACCCGAGCAGCTCCTCCCAATGCCCGGCGGGCAGTGGCCAACCCCCAAGGAGTCGAGTGGCAGCAGGAGTCATAAGTATGGTATCCATCCGGCCGCCAGGAGACAGCCGCCAAGAACTCGTTGCCTTGGGAAGGAAGGATCAGTGAAAAGGTAATCAGTAACCTTGTTGCTCCAGAGGTCATACAAAAAAAAACTCTGACGTCCTCCGAGCGGCCCACTGCGGTCGGACCCATGAGGTCAGGCAATGAAACTCGGGTGCCACCCGAGCGGCCCACTGCGGTCGGACCCGAGAGGTCGCAACGAAACTCGGTGCCACCCGAGCGGCCCATCATGGACCCTTGGTCGCAACGAAACTCGGGTGCCACCCGAGCGGCCCACTGCGGTCGGACCCATGAGGTCAGGCAATGAAACTCGGGTGCCACCCGAGCGGCCCACTGCGGTCGGACCCATGAGGTCGCACGAAACTCGGTGCCACCCGACGGCCCCACCGCGGTCGGACCCATGAGATCGTGAATTGAAACTGTGTGCCCCGAGCGCCCATCATCGGACCCTTGAGGTCAGGCAATGAAACTCGGGTGCCACCCGAGCGGCCCATCGCGGCCGGACCCGGGTCGGACCCGAAACTCGGTGCCACCCGAGCACCGAAACTCCCTTGAGGTCGCCACCCGAACCGTGCCACCCGAGCGCCGGATCCTTGACCTCGAGGTCGTGAAACTCGGGTGCCACCCGAGCGGCCCACTGCGGTCGGACCCATGAGGTCAGGCAATGAAACTCGGGTGCCACCCGAGCGGCCCACTGCGGTCGGACCCATGAGGTCAGGCAATGAAACTCGGGATCGTCCGAGCGGCCCCAGAGGTCGAAAAAATCAACAACTGTGAAGAATAGAAGAAGGAAGCATAGCCAGAAAACTATCAAAGACTTTTTTATTACTTTGTCTACAAAAAGGACACATGTACAAAAATTAAAGAATACAAGTATACAAAAATCAGCGAGGCTCCACCGGGTCCTGTGGCTCCAACGGCCCCGGAGAGAGAGGATCTTCAGCTGGGCCTGGCCGGGCGGACTCAGGAAAAGGCCTCCCAGCAATGCCGAATAAATCTTCAGCTCTCAAAGCAGTAGCATTCAAGGGATGGAATATAGAAGAAGGAAACTGAGGACGAAGGAGACGAAGCACTCGGCGGCACATATGAATGCCCTCCCAGTACTTGCGTTCCAACAGAGGCGCAAAGTCCTCGGTCCTAATGGACGTCCTCAGCCTCTCATCCTGAATGCGCAGCCTCTCCTGTTGGCGCCTGACGATGTCGTTCAGAGATGCTATCTCTCTCCTCGCATCGACAAGCTCCACCTCGGCCTTCTGAGAAGCCTCTCTCACGACCTCTAGCTCCTCCAACTGAGTGAAACCCTGAGCAACCACTCCTGAAATTGCTCTAAGCTTGTCGCCCATATCTCGAAGCTGTACCCAAGAATAAAAGAAAAAAGAGCTCATTAGACCAAAGGAGATAAAAGAAGATGGCCAAAGCACTTAGAAGAAAATGAAGATACCTGGGAAGCCAGGGAATCGCCGCTTGAGGAGGCCTCCCCACCAGTTTGTGGAGCTTGAACCTCTGGGACAGGCGCCACAGAAACCTCGACCCCAGCCTCAGAAAAAGGAACATCAATGAATGAAGTGACGGCTGGGGGCTCAACAACAGAAGGCACAGCCTCCTCCTCACAGGGTCCGAGGCCAGGAGCGCTCGTAGTTCCTTCATCAGGAACATCCTCGGGGGCCTCGCCCTGAACTGCTTGGACTGGAATGGCTGGGGGCTCAGCAGCAACATCTTCCTCCACAGCCATTTGAGAGTCCTCGGCCCCCAAGTCCTCGGAAGAATGCCCAACTGGGTTGGGAGCTTCACCAGGCAGCTCAGGAGAAACCATAGGGGCAGGACCCTCAGTGGGAGATTGGACTTCCGGGAGCTCGGCCACATCAACGATCCTCTATGATGACCCTCCGAGAGGGTCAGAAGAAGGAGGACGAACAGAGTCCTCGACCAACGAGGACCTCTGATGAGAAGATTTTCTCCTCTTATGGAGAGGAGCAATGACGTCCTCGTCCGAGAGGCCATCTTCATCAGAAATCGTGCCCTCGGATGAAGGCAGCTCCACCACAACAAGCGGCCTTTTTGATCCCTCGGACGGCTTGCGTGGCTCCACAGGGACGGGCGGACCTGCGATCGTCAGAGTCCCCGTCCTCTTCTTCAATATCTTCTTCTTCTTGGACTTCTCGGGAGTGGACTCGAACCACTTGGCCTCCTTAAGGTTCTCGGGAAGCAGCCAAATGTTGCGCTTGTCCAAGTGGAAGCCCCCGAGATTAGCCTTAATGAGATCCGTGATCTCCTTTGAGCTTTCCTTATCGTTGAGGGAAGGCTCGGTGCAGTACTCGGGGACTACCTTCCCCCAAACTGTCGGAATGGCCCATGACGACCGGACGCCAAGGAAGAAGAACTTATCCTTCCACCTCTTGGTGGAATCAGGATTCCCACCACAAAGTAGGGCGAAGTCCGGCCGAGGGGTCATGGTAATCCAGTCAAGGTTATGTGTGAACCTAAACATAACCTTGACTACCGTAGCGTTCAAGAGTTTCTTTTGACAACGCAGAAAAACGCATAAGGACACAAGATACCTCATGGCGTTCGGCTGGAGCCCTGCTAGTGGGACTTTCAAGTCCCTCATGATCTCGTACAGTTCCAAAGGGACTGGGAACCGCAACCCACTCTTCAAGTGGATCTCGTATACTGTGATGAAACCGTCAGGAGGGCGCGAAGCTCTGTCGGTCGGCTCTGGAACAACCATGGCCATGTCACTAGGGATCTCATACAGAATCCGTAGTTCTTCGAGCCTGTCGTTCGATAACGACGATACAATATCTCTGACTCCGGGAGCCACCATTTTGGATTTAAGAACGAAAGGGGTAGAGGAACGAAGATTTGGAGACGGAAAGTTTTCGCAGAGGAAGACAAGGAGGAGAAAAAGCAGAAGATTTTTGAAAGGCCAAAGGGCGCCTTTTATAGCCCAAAAATTTGAAAAGACGCCATCATGACCACGCCACGTGTCACCTGGCCATTTGCTCGGAAAAAGCAACTGCCACGTGTCGCTCGGACACTGGTGCAGAAAAGGAATGATGGCTCCTGCCACGTGTCGCTCGGACATTGGATCTGGGGGAGAAATGATGCGTGGGCCACGTGAAGTCTGACCATCCGTTCAGAATAATTAATGATCAAGCACGTGTCACCCGGCGTTTCGTCTCGGCCGAGATAATTGCTTTTACCTTTTCAAGGCGATTGACAAAGACGTCGATCACGCATTTATTACTCGCGGCCCAAAACGGCGGCACCAAAGTATTCGGGACGATAACACGCTTATCGTAGAGGATGAAACCCGGACTAGGAAGGAGCCTCCCGAAATTCCGAGGATATAAACAAGCCTCCAGGCAAGTTCTGATCTAAGTCTCCATCACAAGGAAACACAACCCCTCGGACAATCATCATGTTCGCGGACTAGCGTTCATAAGGAAAAGACATCTCAGTAAGTTTCAGAAGAACATGCCCAACGGTCGAAAGTCTCGGACCCTTAGGCATGGGGGGCTAGTGTTGGGTTCAGTACCCAGGGTTCCCAATCTAACGGGCTAAAGGTAAGTATTCGACCCGAGAGCGGAAAAGCATCAAAGTCCGAGAAGCAAACCTTTCAACGGCGGCACAGAATCGTCCGAGAACCTTCATCAAACAGCAATGAGTCCGCGGATCCATCAAATGACGAGGACTCGACCAAGTGTTAAAAGCTCCAAGTAGCACGAGGACTCTCCAAGAAGTCTGAGAATGACAACTCAGCTTAGCAAAAGTCCAAAAGACACGTAAAGTCTGCAAACACGCCACCACTGCCAGACCTGACACAGCAGTCTGACATTCCTGGCAAATACGGCACGAAACGGCTCAGGCGGCCAAAAGTTGCCATTTCACGATAACAAACCTGACACAGCAGAGATGTGTCAGGAGAGTGGGTGGCCAGCCTGGCACCTAGCAGCCAACGGTAACATTTTCTCCTATAAATACCCCACTTGGGGCATCAGAGAGAGGACCAAATTTTTCCTTAAGCAAAAAAGAAAAAGAGAGAAAAGAAAAGGCAAACGCTCGGCCAGAACGCTCGGACAACACTTTGTAAACATCAAAATCACACTTAGTGAAATATTTTCTAGGTCAGGCCTCGTGGTTTTCCCTTCTCATTCAAGAGGAGGTTTCCACGTAAAACTCTTGTGTTCGATCTCTCTTCTCTCTCCCTTACTCATTCATCATCTCATTTTTGTGTTGCTCGGATCCAAAAAATCCGTAACGCAACAATATTAATAAATATTGTTAATAATAAATAATAATTATAATAAATTGTTAATAGAATAAAATAATAAAAGATATTAAATAATTAATAATAATAATAATAATAGATAATTTAAAATATTAATAATAATAAAATAATTAATAATAAATATATATTAATAAATATTGTTAATAATAATAATAATAATAGATAATTAATAATAATAATAATAATAGAAATAATAATATTAATAATAATAAAATAATTAATAATAAATATATATTAATAAATATTGTTAATAAATATTGTTAACAATAATAATAATAATAATAATAATAATAGATAAATAATAATAATAATAATAATAATAATAATAATAATAGAAATAATAATAATAATAATAATAATAATAATAATAATAATAATAATAATAATAATAATTAATAATAAATATATATTAATAAATATTGTTAATAAATATTGTTAACAATAATAATAATAATAATAATAATAATAATAGATAATAATAATAATAATAATAATAATAATAATAGAAATAATAATAATAATAGATAAATAATAATAATAATAATAATAATAATAATAATAATAATAATAATAATAATAATAATAATAATAATAATAATAATAATAATAATAATAATAATAATAATAATAATAATAATAATAATAATAATAATAATAATAATAATAATAATAATAATAATAACAGTAGCCAATGAACATAGGATCGATATGGGAAGAGGGTCACTTGAAGAGCTACCAGGTTATCCTAACAAAAACAATTCCGATTCAAATTTCCAGACCTCTATGTTCCCAATTAGAAACGGGCCTTCTGAGGCTATTGGTCCTCCCAAGCTGTTGTCTCCAGCTTCACAGAGCTCCACAGCTTATAGCAACGATGGTTCAGGGGAATAGCCAAAGGAACCATTACCTGCTGTTACCGCGCTAGTCAGCATTTCCTTACAACGCGCCATATCACTTGCTTTTCTCATGCGTTGCCAAGGCATAATGGAGGTCATTGTTGTGAGGTCAATGATATAACTTGTGCTCTTCACCGAATTTGTTCTACCCCTTATTCAGTCAATATATGGCCCGTCAGGAGGATACAGGGCCTCTAACACGAATGTTCCGGTACCCAACGGGACTAGCGATCTGCAAATTCTTGCTTGTATCCATAACAAGGAGAATGTACGTACCATCAGTGGTGTCCTCAAAGCATCACCATTACCTGCTGTTACCGCGCCAATCAACATTTCCTTACAACGTGCCATATCGCTTGCTTTTCTCGTGCGTTGCCAAGGCATAATGGAGGTCATTGCTGTGAGGTCAATGATATAACTTGTGCTCTTCACCGAATTTGTTCTACCCCTTATTCAATCAATATATGGCCCGTCAGGAGGATACGGGGCCTCTAACACGAATGTTCCGGTACCCAATAGGACTAGCGATCTGTAAATTCTTGCTTGTATCCATAACGAGGAGAATTTACGTACCATCAATGGTGTCCTCAAAGCATCACCATCCAGCAAGTCCGAATCCCTACCTATCATGGCTCCTTGGCCCGTGCAAGCTCTTAGCAGAGTAATGCCCATCTTGAGACCCTTCCATCAAGTCAAAACGACTGCTGCTAACCTCACTTGTGTCGATCATAAGGCCAACGCCTTCCAACACTTTAAATGCCATGGCCAAGGAGATGTGAAGGCTCTTTATTAGGGTCCCGGCCAAGTCAGGGGCTTTGTTTTTTTCGTTCCACAGGGAGTTAAGGTTCCTTCAGGCCTCGTAAGTATATCCGAGGAACTTCAACAAGGCCCGGGATGCTCCATTCCAACCCATGGGAATGTGGGGAAATGGCCTGTTCAGGGTGTTCCGTTGCCCCCTTTTGAACAGGAATTGGTGAGGCAAGTTGTTGATCGGAAAGAGAGTAAGGTTACATTTGATGAATTCCCATACTATTTAAGCGAGAAAACACAAGTGTTGTTGACAAGTGCTGCGTATGTACATTCGAAACATCCTGAAGTCTCGAAGTTTACTCGAACCCTCTCAACCAGAAGCGGAGCCATTTTGCTGTATGGTCCTACTAAACTTTACCAGCAAATGCTTGCCAAAGCCTTGGCACACTACTTTGAATCAAAGCTGCTACTATTAGATATAGTGGATTTTCCCTCGCTCAACCTTAATGATAAGGTTCTTTTTAATGCGGATGGCAATGTTACAGGCCTAGTCAATTCGGATACCACACCACCAACTGATTTGCTGCGTCTTCGATGGGAGGCAAGGCTGACTCGCCAACCCCGCAAATTCCAGGACTATATTTTATAATCATCATACACATTTATTTCATTTAATTCCCATTCTGTGAGGATGGCACGGTTCTAGGCCCACATGCTCTTACTGTTCAGTTTTTATTCTGTTTACTGTTTGGTTGGTTAGATTGTTACTGGATTCCTATTTCGTTTGGTTTGGCTTCAATTCGTTGCTTGTAAATAGAGCCTATTTGGCTCCTGACAGAGGCAAAAAAATATCATTTCTCTGATTGCCTATCTCTCTCTCTCCCTTCTCTCTCGAACTCTCTCAATTTCTCCTCCGTCTCCCTCACTCTCTTTCCCCTCTTTCCCTCTAATTCCCTCTGCCGAACTCCCCTTTCCTTTTTCTTTGTCGGTTTCTTCATCGATTGCAGGTCAACCGCAAGCGTGCACATAAGAAGGTACCACACAATTGAATCCTTCCATCATCCTATATTTCAAATAAACTGGTTATGAAAAATGAACCCCTAAAATGTTTATTCGTATGCATTTATGATTTTGAATAAATGATTCACTTAATAAAATTAGAAATTTCTTTCCTATTTATGTCATGGATTGACCAAGAATTTATGAATCATTATAATCAATTAATCACATGGGGCATCTAACCGTTTACTAGGAGTGATTGATCTTATATTGATCATTCATCCTTTTTTATATATTTCTCATAACACCCAATGATTACTTCCATGAATCAAGCTATTACTAGGAGTGATGGATCTTTTGTGCTGATCAAAATACAATGATCGCCACAAAAGATACCAGCATGTCTCAAGTCTAAAAATTATTTATACAACTCTTAAGTAAGGACTCTAGTATGGCTCCTAAGCTAAATTAGTGAGCTTGTTCTTGATTCTTTAACGGACAAATATACAACAAAATTATGTCTTTTTCATGGATTGGTTGCCAATCCCTTCCATTCTCCTTTTATTATATCTAATAAATCAAAATCCATATGAACAGTAGAGAAGACCTTTAACGGGGAATAATATTTGTCACAAGTAAGGTATTTTCAAAAGGTAAAAGTACCGTATCATGCAAATTAAAGGGGGAAAAGAATTATTTCTTACAAATAAAATTACCGAAGGGGATTGAAAACGAACCTGCCAAAGAACAAGCGGGTTCGAAGCGTGTTCAGACTCGTCGGATTCAAGCTTCACGGAAGGAAACTCTGGCTTAGCTCCGGGAACCCTAACGACGTCCGGCTTAGTAGTTTCATAACCTTCTTCAACATTCATCGTTCTAGAAGATTCCTCCGCGACTACTCTCTCGGCTTTTCGCTCTTGCTTTCCGAAGGGAAATTTGAATTGCGGTTCGGGGAAGAAAGAGAGGAAAGGTATGAGGGTCGGGCCTCTAGGTTTAGGGGATTCAACTTCACTGCTCACTGTGAATTGTGTGGCTTCTCCCTGTGCCATCTAAACTGAGAGCGGTGGCGTTGATTGCCGTCACCGGCGGCAGATATTGCAGCTGTGAAGAGTGTGCCAGTTGGCTTTCTTTTAAAACCGCATTTATTCTTTAATAATTAATTGTAAATTAAAATTACTTTTAAAAAAATTAAAAATTACTACCCAATGAGGGCCACAGAGGCATTCGACTTCTCTAGCGCATGCACATGAAATTGTGATTCGAATTAGGGGTGGGTTGCATCAGTAGTAGTGTCTAACATCAATACCTATTTAATGATAGTTTCATCTGACTTACAGATATAGTATTATTTTAACTGTTTTTTCGTATCAATCCTTTATGACTTATTATGATCATCTAATATTTAAATATTTAAATTTTATCATTTAATTTATATATTTAAATATCACTGTCTAATTAGATTTATGACATCTTCTATTAGATAGTTGGCATTTATAACTCTTATTCAACTAAATATTAGCATACATGTTTCTAACTATATCCATCAAGTTTTAAGATTATCTAATTAATTAAGTTAAATCACAAAATAAAAATAGCAATTAATTCATTAACCTCTCATATGTCACCATTAATTATCAATAAACTAAATATCGATATTAGTAAATTATTAATTTTAATAATAATAATCTTTTAAATTATTAATAATATAATTATTTCAATTATATTATCAGATTAATTTTTCACAAATAATAAAATTATAAAATTATGAAAAACAATAAATCGCAGTGTTAATATTGATAAGTGAATCGCTCTTTTATCTTTTCAATGCAATCATATATTCTTATTGATGGGTACACCTCCAACAGGCTGGCCCAAGGAATGGTCAACGGAGGCCCACTCAGGCGGTCAACGGCCTTACGGCCCACTAAAGGGGCTGGCCCAAAACAAGGAGGCCCAAAACGGTCAACACTGGCGTTGGCCTTTACGCGGCAACTCTCACCCAGACGGTCAACGCCAGTGTTGACCGTCAGCACTTTGCTCTTTTGGGCCTCAGGAAGCGTCCTGCTACAGTAATGGGCTTGGCTCACTCAGGCCCACATCCATCGATGCTCGCCCGAAAGATGCTGGCAAGATGCGCGGACATATGCTCGAGGCGGTCAACGTAGGCGTTGACCGCCGGGCCGTTTTCTTCTGCCAAGCCCGGGAAGCCTGTTTCTAGATAATGGCCCGCTCTCGCTGGGCCCATCACCCAACAAGCCAACTACTCACCTCAAAAATATCTTCCACGTTCCTTGCCCGCCAAGATATCAGAACGGGCCGGCAATGGGAAAGGAAGGTGGTGAACTTGGAAAGCTGTTGGCCGCCAGATAAGGAAACAATCGTTCCTTCAGGGAAATTGGCATCTGCCTCAGAAGGCAAGCCAATCAGGAGAGCCGCCTTCCAAAGAAGGAGGATCTCTCTCACTTGGCCATAAAAGAAACCCTAACGGCTTCTGGAAAGGCTCTCGGTTTTCTGATATACTTTCTTGCTACCTCTGCTTTCTGGAACAAGGCAATTCTAAGACCAAAAGCTACTAAAAAATCCTAAGTGTTCCAAGAACGGTTCTCTGCAACCAAACTCTTGGGAACACCAAACACAGCCAACCTCAAAGTCAACAGACGCGCCCTCACGGCCGTTTCCTGCCTTCCCACCGTCCTGATACAAGAAAGACCTCACGTCTCTCTTACATCGGGACTTCACACTCGATCTACTGTCTTCGCTCTTACTTCTTCTTCGTTTCTTATATTTGAGAGACCGATTACTGACTTGAGCGTCGGAGTGTTTTCGGTGGGTCAACCTCCCGCCGTTAACGCTGACCTCTTGTTTGCTTTAGTGGTGTGCAGGATCCGCACTCAGGGAACGGAGCCGGATCGGGTCAGCCCGTAAAGATCCGAATCTGTTCGAAGTCGGATTCAGGTACGCATCATTGGCGCCGTCTGTGGGAAGCGCTAACAAAAAGCCTACCACCGGAAATTCTGCAAAAGACTCTTCTTCATCGCCTGCTGTTACAATGGTGAACACAAGAGCGCAAGCTAGCGATCCCGCTAGAGACGCTGTCAACCCCGACCAGGATCATGCTGCTGACGTCCTGGTCAACGGGGCCACAGGCGGGGCTCCCCCGCCTTATTTCCAACTGCTGGTGGAGGAAATGAGGGCCAACAACCGTCTGCTCCAGGCTCTCTGCGCTCAGAAAGAGCCACCGCCACCGGCGGCTCCACCAGCAGCCATTCCTGCTCCAGCCACCATGAGGGGTGGCAGAAGAAAGAAGGTGCCTGCAAGGAGGCCCCAAAAGCCCGGAAATAATCCGGCACCAGCGTCCTCCCGCGTTCCTGGCCAAAACAGGCCAGCGGAACGCTCCGGGAGCACGTCCCCGAGAGAGAGCCCAGAACGGAGAAATCCTCGATACTCTCGGGTGGAGAACCACCATGCCGCACTGGAGCAAGCCTCCCGGAGTGCTAGGTCCATTGGAGGCAGCAGCAGACCGGCTGCTGGACCCTCCAGGGACAGGACGGAGTTGAGAGATTATCTCAACTCCAAAAGATCAGGAAACGCTACTCGCGCCGATCCACGAGTAGAACAAATCTGGAACCGCGTGTTCCAGAACGACGAGCAGGCCATCAATCTAGACAGATCTCCTTTTACGGCAGAGATCTTGGGTCGACCGGTCCCTGCAAAGTTCAAGATGCCTTCCCTTGACTCATACGATGGGAGCAGTGATCCAGTGGACCATCTGGATCACTTCCGCACCCATCTGAGTCTACAAGGGTTGGAAGACTCTTCCATGTGCCGCTGTTTTCCACTCACCTTGAAGGGGGATGCCCGGATTTGGTTTCACCGCCTCCCTTCAGGCACTATCGGCAGTTTCCGTGAACTCACGGATCTCTTCCTGGCTCAATACGCATCGAGCCGACGGGAAGAGAAGCAGCCGTGGCACCTCTCCCACATAAAACAGAAGCCGGGAGAGAACCCACGGCGTTTCCTGGATCGCTTCGTGGCGGAGGCCAGAAGGATCCCCAGGATCACTGAGGAGATGAAGTTGGGCAGCTTCATCTCGGCGCTTACACATGGTGACTTCTTCAAGCACCTAGCCCACAAAAACCCACAAACATTCCGCGAGGCGGAATCCATCACCAGGGCCTACGCTGCTGCTGAAGAGGCCAACGAGGCAAAACGCCCAGAGCGGGCGGATCAGCCTCGGCCTTTCCCTGTAGAAGGGAAGAGGAAATTTATGGGCGGTGAACACTCACGCCAAAAGCAGCGCAGGACCGGGCCCTCTGAACGCAGGGATTACGGGCCCACCACATTCACGCCCTTGACGGACTCGCGCACCAACGCGTCGACGAGATCCGCGGAGAAAAATTCCTAAAGTGGCCCAAAACGCTGAAAAAGGACTCGGGAAACCAGTCAATATCTGCGATTATCATCGCTCGCGGGCCACTCAACCAAGATTGTAAGACTCCGCGGAAAGAAATCGAGGAGCTGGTCCCACGGGACACCTCAACAAAGTTCGTCCCAAGGGCCCCGGGCTGCAGGGGCGGCGGCGGAGGCGAGAGCCTTCTCCGCCTCGAACAGATTGCGGGGGGGTAGTTAACATGATCTCCACCCGACCCGCAAAAATCCAGGCGATGACAAGGAGCGTGCAGACCGGGAGGAAGAAGCGGGCGTAGTAGACAACACCATCAGCTTCAGCGAGTGTGACTCGAACCATGTAATCTCGCCCCATGCCAATTTCCCTTGTAATCTCTGCTGCGTTTGAGATGGGAGTATGGACTACCAAACAAACGAGTCTTTATCGATAATGGAAGTTCAAAGGATTTGCTTTACTTGGATGCATTCTTTAAGTTAGGCTTAAAAAGAATCAACTAAAATCGCGAAAGACCTTTATACGGCCTTGATAACGAACCAAATGCCCGTACAAGGAACAATCCAACTAGAGGTGACCTAGGCACTTACCCAAGAACAACAAGTCGAACTTTGACTTTCCTGCGTCGTCGATCGCCTCGCCTTACAACGCAATACTAGGCGTGCCATGCCTAACGGCGTTTGGGGCGCTACATCGATACCGCACCTTAAAATGAAGTTCCCGACACCTTACGGTGTTGGTGAAGCTCTAGCGTCAGTCAGGCGGACTGTTATATGGCCGGTGCCCGGCGGCAATACCAAATCTGTTGAGAGCTCGACCATCGAGACGAGGCTACCCTCCAACAGGCGCAGCCCAGTGAAGCCACGGATCTAATCCCACTTGACCCGGAGAACCTGGATAAGTGTGTGCAGATTGGCGGCTCACTCACGGGGCCACTGCACGACGAACTAATCATTTTTCTGCGGGCGAACGCAGACCTTTTTGCTTGGACGCCGGCTGATATGCCTGGAATCTCAGCAGAGACAATGGTCCACAAGCTGGGCCTTGATCTCGATCGAAAACCGGTCAGGCAGAAGCGGAGGAATCACTCCGTTGAAAAACTTATCGCCATCCGAGAGGAGGTGAAAAAGCTGCTGGACGCCGGATTCATTAGGGAAGTCCAATACCCGGACTGGCTCTCTAATGTAGTACTCGTTAAGAAAAATAACGGGAAGTGGAGGATGTGCGTCGACTTCACCGACGTCAACAGGGCATGTCCCAAGGACAGCTTTCCCTTGCCCCGAATAGACCTGCTGGTCGACTCCACGGCAGGGCATGAACTTCTAAGCTTCATGGACGCCTATTCGGGCTATAACCAGATTCGAATGAGTCCCGACGACGAGGAGCATACCTCGTTCATGACGGACCAGGGCACCTATTGCTACAGGGTGATGCCTTTTGGCCTTAAGAATGCTGGAGCAACTTACAGCCGGTCAACAAGATGTTCGAGAACCAAATCGGCCGTAACATGGAGGTCTACGCCGACGACATGCTCGTTAGAGCGGGGTCATCGGCGACCACATTCACGACCGAAAGAATCGTTCAAGTGCTCCGGAGACACCGCATGAAGCTTAATCCCGCTAAATGCGTCTTCGAGTAGCTTAGGAAAAGTTTCTGGCTTCATCGTTTCCCAAATGGAATCGAGGCAAACCTAAAAAATTAAAGCACTTGCTGATATGGCACCACCGCGGAGCGTGAAAGATGTTCAAAGGCTCACGGGGCGACTGGCAGCTTTGTCCCGCTTCCTTGCGAAGTCTGGCGACAAGTACCAGCCCTTTTTCAAGGCCTTACGCGGAAAAAAGTCCAACGGATTCCAGTGAACGGTGGAGTGCCAAGCTGCTTTCGAAGAATTAAAGCGGTACTTGGCCAGCCCGCCGCTATTGGTGTCGCCAGTAGGCGGGGAGGTATTATACCTCTACCTCGGGTAGACGTAAATCGCTCGATTCTGTCCTTGTGCGGATCCGGATGCGGGCCAGCCTTGTGCTACTATGTGAGCAAAATGTTGACCGGCCCAGAAACCCGCTACTTGCGCGTAGAAAAATTGGCCTTGGCGCTGATATCCTCCGCGCGAAGGCTGAGGCCATATTTCCAGGCCCACAGAATAGTGGTCCTCACGGATCAGCCTTTGAAAACCATACTCCAGAAACCCGACGTTTCTGGAAGGTTGGTGAAATGGGCTATCGAGTTGGGCGAGTTTGACATCGAATTCCAGCCCAGGCCTGCCGTGAAGGCTCAGGTGCTGGCTGACTTCCTTGTCGAGACCACGACCCCAGTCCTCGATGAGCAGCCCGAAGAAAAAACAGAACTGCTTGTCGGAGTCTCGGGATGGATACTCCACGTAGACGGATCGTCTACCGACACAAGCAGCGGCGCCGGAGTTGTCCTCACAACTCCTGACGGGTTTGAGGTAAAATATTCGCTCAAACTCAACTTCCCGGCAACCAACAACGTCGCCGAGTATGAAGCCTTGTTAGCAGGCTTAAGGCTGGCCAGAGAGTGCTCCGCCCGGAGCCTAACGGTCTACAGCGACTCCGAGCTTGTCGTTAACCAGGTCAACGGCAGCTTCGAGGCAAACAACCCGCTCTTGGCCAAGTATTTGGCCAAGACAAAGGAAATGGTACAAGGATTCGACAGGATGTGTCTCCTTCATGTACCCCGAACAGAAAATTGGAAAGCAGATCAGCTGGCCAGGGCCGCTGCTGCCGAAAACCCGGAACAATATTCGCGGGACATGCGGGAGATCCTAAACTCTCCCAGCATTGAAAAACAGGAAGCGATGCAGATTTCCGACACGGAAAACTGGATGACGCCTTTCCTTAAGTACTTGGCGGACGGCTCACTCCCAGAGGACGCCGAGCAGGCCAAGCGGGTCAAAAAGACAGCCGGGTGGTACACTGAGGTTGATGGACGGCTATATCGCCGTGGGTACTCAACCCCATACCTCCGATGTCTAGCGCCCGAAGAGGCGGACTACGCGCTAAGCGAGGTCCACCTCGGGATTTGCGGATCGCACGTGGGCGGAAAAAATCTGGCCTTCAAGATCATGCGGCAGGGCTACTACTGGCCCTCAATGAAAAAAGACGCGATGGAATTTGTGAAGAAGTGTGAGAGCTGCCAGCTTCACAGCAACCTTCAGCATCAGCCGCCCGCGGACCTAAAGTCGCTTCAGGCGCCGTGGCCCTTCGCACAATGGGGGCTCGATATTCTCGGCCCATTTCCTGTCGCTTCAGGACAACGGAAATTCATCATAGCGGGCATCGACTACTTCACCAAGTGGGTCGAGGCAGCCCCGCTGGCCAAAATCACAGAACACAATGCTCTGGAATTCCTTCGCCAAAGCATTGTCTGAAGATTCGGCATCCGGAGGTCGTGGTAGCCGACAACGGGACCCAATTCTCGGGGAAACGCTTCACCAAGTATTGCGCCAGCCTTGGTATTAGGCTGGCCCACACTTCGGTTGCATACCCCCAGGCCAATGGACAGGTGGAGGTCACAAACCGAACGCTGCTCCACGGGTTAAAAACTAAGCTGGAGGACGCCGGGGGCTCATGGGTCGATGAGCTCCCTTCCGTTCTCTGGTCTTATCGAACAACCCAGAAGGAACCAACTCGCGAGACCCCCTTCAGTCTCTGTTACGGGACTGAAGCTGTAATTTCGGTCAAGATCGGGCTTCCAAGTCTGAGAGTGGAGTCCTTCGACCCACTGGAAAACTCCCAGAAAATTCGGGAACACCTAGACTTGCTGGAGGAAGCCCGCGACGCTGCCAGAATCCGGACAGCAGCTTACCAACAACGGGTTTCCCGGTACTACAATAAGAAAGTAAAAGCCCGCAATTTGGCGTTGGTGACCTGTCTGCATGTGGCATCGAGGCCCACGCAGCAAGTGGGCCGCCGCAACAAACTCTCTCCCAACCGGGAGGGACCCTTTTGGTCTCCACGGTCCGAGGAACGGAGCGTACAAGCTTCGCAACCGGACGGGAAGTTGGTCCCACGAACGTGGAACGCAACCCACCTCGTGCGATACTTCCCATAGAAAGCCAAGGTACGCGCTCTCCTACCTAGGTGCATTCATTTGCTTGCTTGTGTAAATATAAGAAAATAAGAGCTTTATTTAGCATGTAGATTCTTAGGTTGTATATGCATATCTGTGTTTGCCTTGCAGGTTTCCTACCGACCTAGACTGCCCCTAAGTCAGGAGGGTCTTCACCCTCTTGTTAAACCCTGGTCATCCAGGTGGCCGAAATTGGTCTAAAACCCTGGTCATTCAGGTGGCCCATAAGCGGTCTAAACCCTGGGCATCCAGGTGGCCCATGAGCGGTCTTAAACCTTGGTCATCCAAGTGGCTCATAAGCGGTCTAAACCCTGGTCATCCAGGCGGCCCAATAGCGGTCGTATTAAACCTTGGTCATCCAAGTGGCCCGATAGCGGTCTAAAAACCTTAGGGGGCAAGTATGGCACACGCGACGACCTCCTTTCGGGGAGCAGCAACGTCAGTCAACGACGGTCGAAGGGAGGAGCAATTTACTCCTCCAAACCGGCAGCCCAAGTCTCCACTTGCAGCGCCATCCGGACGATTCGCATAATCATCCCTCCTAAGGACCTCACTCCTTAGGCGATTAACCAAACCGTTAACCTTTTCCGCCATCAACTTCTCTACGAAAACGGCGCGACCATTCGGCTACGAAACGTCCTTTCTCTAACGCATTGACCGCCCAAGTCTTCACCGGGCAGCTTCACGAGCAGGCCGAATGCCTCTGCGCAGCTCTCGGGACCTAACTCGAGCCCCACTGGTGTTAACCGGCCAACCAAGTTAACCGCTGACGCTTCAACGCGTACAAACATTAAAGCAGTAAAAAACAAGACACTTTTTGTCCAAAAAAGACTTCACTTTATTGCTTGATCAATGTTTTGTACAAAACTACAATGTCCAAAAACGAAAGTAAGCTATACAAGGCTACAGGGCTGACGGTCCTCAGCGGATGTCGGGGGGCTCGTCGGCTAAATCCTCCTTGCGTGTCGCATTGCTGTTGCGTTGGTTGATAAATTTTACTGGAAAGTTTGGATCAATCAACCGCGCAACGCGACGCCCAATGCCGATCCCCTCCAACAGCCGGGCCTGCAGGGCGCCTCCAATCTCGTGGGGCCTGAGCCGGCCGGCCAGCTCACTCTCAAAAGTCGTGGCTCGATCGGCAAGCCGTTTATTGCTTGCCTGGAGCTGATCAACTGAATCCTTCAGCCCAGTGATCTCCGTCTCCTGGCAGGAGCACCTGGCCTCCAGGCTGGCCACCACGGCTTCAAGGGCCGCCACCTCCTCACGACGGTCTCCCTTGGCATTTGCTAGCTCCGCTTCGAGCCAGGCGATCTCAGCCTCTTTTTCAGCAATGAGGAGATCCCGCTGCTCCACTTCGCGGGCTACCGCATAGGCCAGTCGTTTCCCCTGCGCAACAAGGAACACAAAGCGGTTAGCAATGATCACACAAAGGATACAGGAGACAGCATCAGCAGGATATATACCTCGTGCAGTTTCCTCGCGAGCCCCTTCGCCTCGGACGTAGGATGTGGACCCGACTCACGCGGACACGCGGCACTCTCCCAAAAGCGCGCCGCCTCTTCAAAAACGCGTTCAATGAACGCATCCGAGTCCTCCCCGGCAGCAAGCTCCTCTCTTGCAGCCTCTGGTATAACAGGAGCAGGAGCAGCAGCAGGAGCCTTTGAGGCAGCAGGCTCAGGAACAGAGGCAGCAGCAGCAGCAGGCCTCTTGCCCCTTAGTATCTTCGAGGTGGCCACCTGAGACCCAGCCTTGGACGTCCTTATCTTGTAAACGCGAGAGCCCGGGGGAACGTCACGAGCTGGCTCCTCTCTTGACCCTGCCCGGCGGCTCGGGGGTCGCCTCGGGCCGGGGGCGAGATAACCCCAAATCCGCCGGATCTACTCCCGCGGTACCGCCGGATCCACAGCACATTCCGGCAGCCACGTAGTCGAAATGAGAGGACGACGAGGAAGGCGTCTCCATCGCCCTCTCAGGATCCTCCGCCCTCTCTTCGCGGATGATCATACCTTTGGATTTTTCGGGATGCAACCTCACGACGGGAGGATGGGGCTTGTGAGTCGGTGACGGCGGCCCCATTCCGCCTTCCCTGACCTCCGCCCGAGAGACCAGATGGTCCCTCTTAAACTCGTCAGGGTTATCGGCTATGGCTTTCAACAGCCATGCATAGGCAGCACGATCCGCCCCGGACGGTGAACCAAAGTACGCCTCTGGGACCTTCTCCCCACTCCTTTTTAAGGGGCCACTTCTCCCCGACCTTTACAAAGAAGTATCGGTCCTTCCAATGTTTGAGGGAGTCGTGGATGGCAGTATTGATTTTAATTCCAGAACGGGGCGAGAGTGATATCCACTCCGCCCCTGTGTTTAACTTAAACAGAACCCTAACTCCGGTCATTCTAAGCCTCTGGTTCAGTTTGCGTGCAAAAATACAGAGGGTACATATATACCTGACCGCGTTCGCATGAAGCTGGGCAATGGGCACTCCCAAAGCCCTCATGATCTGCTCAAGCTCAGCCGGCAGCGGTAGACGGAGGCCGCTTCTCAGGTGCGCCTCGTACACTGTAATATAGCCTTCCGGCGGAGTAAAAGTCCTTTCGGTCGGAGCCGGAACTCTCCAAGCCATCTCTTTGGGAATATTAAACTCAACGCATAAGGCTTTGATGTCTCCCTCTCTCAAAACGGAAGGAATGTCAGCCACGGAAGACATTGTTGTGAAGAGCTCCAGTTACCCTTGGCAAAATCTTCAGAGTGAAATGGAGGAAGACGGTTTGAACCCAAACTTCAGCAAGGAGAAGACGAACGTGGGAGCCAGGCACTCGAGTGCCTCATTTAATGCCCCGTCAGAACCGCCACGTGTTGCCCTCCGGTTTGGCTTTGTGCGCGGCGGATCACTGGCTCATTAAATGGCCAGGATCTCCGCCCAACCATAGGAGGACACGTGCCCAACTCTGATGAACCGTCAGCCAATTGCCACGAAGGACTCCGCCAGATTTGGCCCAAACCGGTCAATGACTCTTGGGCTCCGGAATTGACCAGAACGGTCAATGACTCTTGAGCTCCGGAATTGACCAGAACGGTCAATGACTCTTGAGCTCCGGAATTGACCAGAACGGTCAAGAACTCCTGAGCTCCGGAATTGACCAAAACGGCCTACAATTCTTAAACTCCGGAATTGGCCAGTGCAACTTAAAAGGTACCCTATCATGAACATCTTGGAGGCCGTAAATCACCACCGGCATGGGGGCTAGTGATGGGTACACCTCAGCAGCCGGCCCACGGAATGGTCAACGGAGGCCCACTCGGGCGGTCAACGCCTTACGGCCCACTAAAGGGCGGCCCAAAACAAGGAGGCCCAAAACGTCGGCACGCGTTGGCCGTTACAGCGGCCAACTCTTCCCAGACGGTCAACGCCCGGTGTTGGCCAACACACTTGCTCTTTTGGGCCTCGAAGCGTCTGCTACAGTGTGGGCTTGGCTCACTCCGCCCATCCATCGATGCACTCACCAAAGGTGCCCGGCACAGGCGGACAATGCTCGACGGCCAACGAGACGTTGACCGTGCTCTTCTTCCAAGCCCAGAAGCCCGTTTCTGATAATGGGCCCGCTTCTGCCTAGGCCCATCACCCAACAAGCCAATCACGACCTCCAAAATATCTTCCCGTTCCTTGCCGCCAAATCTTAACGGCCGCAGGAAAGGAAGGTGGTGAACTGGAAAGCTGTTGGCCGCGGATAAAGGAAACAATCGTTCCTTGAAGTGGCATCTGCCTCGGAAAATGACCAATCGGGAAGCCGCCT
>BSYO01000012.1:18364237-18377718 GCA_033239525.1 Nepenthes gracilis
ACTTTGTGCACAAGGGTCATGAACAATTAAGAATATCATATTGAAACCCATAAGCAAAACATTAAATAAGAGCTGACAAATAGTTTAGAAATCTGAAACCAAATCAGTACTATCTCTATAACAAAAAACGATATTCCAATGCTCCAGCATCAAATTGTTTGTGTAAATATATACAGCATTTTCCTTGCATTCTAGAGAAGCTATTATAGTGGTTAGATTCTAAAACCTCTAGCTCACGATAGAGCAATCTTATTATTATGCTAATAATCACCCTTTAAATGAAAGGGCAGACAAGCCAACCAACGGGGATGCAAAATACCAAAGCCTTGAGGACTATGCAACCATATAACAAAATGGACAAAACGAAGGCCCTCTTTTCAAGTCCAAAATAGAGCATACCACTTGGAAGATAACCAACCCTGAAATCTAATAATTGCAGAGACGGTTGAAGGAAGGTTACTAAATATTTGCACAAAGAACTAAAAGCACTGACCGAAAGATCACAATATCTCTATTTTAAAATTTTTTTCTAGGGAGGAGTTCAACAAGATATTTGGCCCAAAAAAGAGCATCAACAGTGAAAGTCATTAAAAGCCAGAATGTCATTAACACGTAAATTTGCCCGTGTCAATATTCAGATATATCTACATCGCAATACAAGATTCAAAGAAGAATTTGGCAGTGCACGCATGACACAACAATAGAGAGCAAAATTTGCTAGTCCCATTCACTCTAAAGAGAAAGGAGGTAGAATATTACTTCTTCTGAGCAGCGGCAAAAAACATCTCATTGTGCAGGAACACAACATCTCGCACTGTTTCTCGGACCTAAAAGAACTAACAATAATGAGCCATAGGGTAACTAAAAGATGTAGTTTCTCAAACTTCATATTTCCAGATGAAAGCAAAAATGTCAATAAGAATATTTTACAACCTATTCTAAGTTCGATGTCTAATAACCAGGTGAGCATATTTGATCTTGGAACACAGAGGGCCAAGTATAATTTTTTGATATTCATATATTGCAAATCTTTTGTACATTTGGCAATTGAATCATTCACCTACACAGAAGGCCAAGTAAAATAGTACCCTTATTATTCTATGAAGCATGCACAGTTGTCAACAAGAATCACATGTTCAACATGGTAACTTTCTAAATCATGGAGTCTAAAAAATGTGTCCAAGAATGAATGTTCAACAAGATTGCACACGCTTTGAAAACATGCATCATTAAAAACTAGAAACGTGACAGACATTTTGACTTCAAATTGAGATGCTTAATATACCTGAGCTTAGCTTGAATTCATCTTTGATGTCATTAGTGAATATAAATTTTTAAAAATTTTATTTACAAACAATACAGAACAATTTTGTGAAGTTTTGTGTAGAGTAAAACTTTCATTAACAACATGGGCATACTTATGCCAGAATCACTTTCCTCACTTTGCAATACCATCATTTAGCTTTAAAGAAACAATAATCACCTCACATTTATAATATCTTCCTTCAGTCAAACTTCTCCTCAAACAATATTAAAGACCATTAACATATTAAAACAAGACTAAAAGAATACAATTAGGATAGAGAATAGAGGAAAATCATAGATTAGGTTTTAGGGCATCGCTTCCTTCCAGATGAAGGTCATAGTTTGCATATCCCTGACTCAAATTGGATTCCTATTAAAAAATTATAAATGCAATACAAGATGACGACAACAATTTTTTGTGTCCGCTTAACTAAGACAATATTCCTTAAAGTGAAAATCAATTTGATTCCACATACATGTTGGGATTCAAAAGCACTTCTTCAATCTTATTGTAAACATAATTTCATCACAAATACATTCATAATTGTTCATCATTGAAAGACTATATTCATAATAATTATCTTTTATTAACCCTTTCTTCTTATATGAACTCTTTAAATCTTAATTTCCCTCTCAATAAATAATCATTTTTCCCAAAAGGATCATAAAAATTAATTTTTTTAAAATTGGAAAATCATAAAATATGCCTTCAAATATCACAAAATAAAATGTAAAAAAACAACCAATCATTCTAAACTTGGCGCTTTGAACTTGGCGCCTCTTACATAACTAAGTGAGACTCATTCCAAGAGTCGTCCAACTAGGCTTTAAGGTGTAAGCCTTGAGCACTCCATAAAATATTTTTCAAAAAAAAAATATTCATTTTTAAATTAGCCGTTGTAGTTAATTATTACTTTTATTACTTAGTGTTATTATTGAAAAGCGGATCAATGAAAATAATAAATAATTCATTAGAGGAATGGATAGAAATTATGATAGCTAAATAATTCATTAATGAATTTGCATTTGAGGTCAATTCTATGACATTAGATTTTATAGCTAAAATTGTTGCATTTTATGAGGCTCCAAATCATACTAAATTGAGAATTAGTGTGAACATTATTTAACAAGTACCTATTTGGGCAACTCCATTGAAATATGCAAATGAGGAAGATTCTAAGGCAAAGAGATATAAATATGAAACGAGCCAATAAGTCTGCGGAAAGGATGATGAACTTTTGTTTGATAAATATAATATATACTGGTATTTTCTGAGTATATTGAGAACCATATTTTAAAAATTTGTAAATGGATTTTATTATTCTTCTGCATTTGTTTTGAGCTGTAGCTTATAAATACTATCTTTTATATGCTAGTTAAATTATTACTTAATGATTTTTGTCAGAAACAGTTTTTTCAACATTTCTTTTTCTATTTTTATCTTTGACAATTGAATTCATTACAAAAGCATCCAATATATGACATATGTTTCATAAATGAGCGCCACAATTTCATCAGGCTTAGTTTAATAACATTGCCACCATTCATCCAATAAACACTAAGAAGGTTGCAATTATTTATAACAAAAATATTAATATAATTAAGATTTTATAAATATAATCATAGTTGAAAGAAATGAGAGGGGTATATACACGAAGAAGAAAAGTGAAAAACAAAAGATTCTAAATTGCTCATAATCAACATTAGAGAACAGATGCTTTTAAATTGCACATAAACAATTTTCATTCTTGAATGTACAAACTGACAATAGAAGGTCAAGACAAATTAAATATATTTATTTCTCATACCAGCAACATAAAATCTATTGTGTTTAATAGCAGAACAATTTCAAAAAATAAGAAAGAGAATTTATGTGGTTCACTCTTGGGATGAAAACTAAGTTCACAGGCAATAAGATTGTGACGGTTTCACTAAATGGCAAAAGAGTCAACGTGTTAGCGCAACTCAAATTCAGATCCCAAAGGGACGAAAGAAACTTGATCTAGCTCTCTTCAACATCAATCCCTAACTCTCGGCTAGTGTGAATGCTACTCAATCCATTGCATTCATCCCTTTATGTAGGTACACGTATACCAAGAGATATAGTTAATCAGATGTGGATTTCCAATGAGTAATAAATCACATTCTATGATATTAATCTTTGATTCAAGGCAATTCTTATAGTCTTCAACTCATCCATAATGTTCTACAGCAATGAACCAAAACAAAATTGCATTAATGACTTTACGAAATCATGGTATGCTCAATATGAAGGCAGTCTGTGAAGTTTTAGCTTTGTCGTTACCATGTGGGTGGACGACAATAAGAAATGTTGCTATTGACCAGCAATATTGATAGTGTTGGAATTTTAAAATGAAATTTATTTAAAGACTGAATCCAGAGTACTTTCTTTTTCGGGTCCACTGGGAATTTAAATCCAGGATACGGTCACCTTAAATTCCACAACTAATTAGCACATGGGATACTTTTATATTAGTGAGAAAGTGAAATTCCCATAGCCTGGTCTAAAGAAGATCACCTCTAGCACAAAAATACACTTCTTTGGAATTTAATCCAAGAAATCCACGGGGAATTTGAATCCAGTTTGGTGGTCAAAAATTCCACACAAATTACCACACAGTATTCTATTATATTAATGAGAAAGATAAATGTTAATAAAATGGTGCAAATAAGAATACTTATAGTTCAAGCAATACCTGTCTGTGAACAAAGAAGAAACACAAAAAAAGAAAAGGTGATTAAAATATAAAGGAGCAAAGCATGAATTACAAGAAATAAAAAGAGTTATAGCAACTTATAGAACTTTTAACATATCCACATCTGAAGAGAGTAACACAAAGCCTAAAACAAAAGAAACGTTAACCATCAAAACAAATATTACCACATTGAAATTTAAAAATTCTGGCTTTTGACTATCCAGAAGTGGTTAAACTACAAATATTTGAATCCTACAACCCCAAAGTCAGCCCCAAACTTCTATATTCAAAATATACTCTTATGAATATAGAAGGCAAGTGCCACTGAGAGAGAATAATGAACATCTATAAAAGCAAAATCTGTCCTCAATAGAAAACAATGTAAGGAAAATAAAGAATCAAAATACCAAAGAAACTACAGAATCGTAAGACCCAAAACTAAAAGGATGGAACCCTATATCAAAAATTAACTTCTAAGTCCCCTCTCAAGAAGGTAACATCTCAAACATTTATATGAGAACAAGGAGAGGTGGATGGAGGTAAATCCCTATAAGTGAATGAGAGAGCAGTTTTTTCATAGTGGCGTTCCTTTCCGAACTAAAATAAGACATTTCAAATATTTCATGAACTCTGGAGAGAATACTTGTATACTGTTTATCACACTAAAAGAGAATTTCTTTTGTTCTGTAGATCAAAATCAATAAAAAAGCCTTAAATTCACTCTGTGTTGGCCAGAAAAATCATCTTCCACCATTTTACTCAACAAAAGGCACGAACCACTGACACTTGGCCTTTAGGTAAAGCAATTGAGGTTAGTGCATAAATAAATAAGGGGCAGGTACAACCTGAGACAAACAGATCTCTCTAGGACAACGTAATACCTGCAATTCTTTTATCAAGTTCATATTTATCATATCAACAACAGCCAGGTGCCCCTTCCGTCCTGCTACAGCCATATAGTGTCCACTTGAGGTGAAATCAAGTACATACGGACCAAGCTCTGCATGTAAAATTTGAAAAGGGATTAATAGAATGAAAGAATTACTTCTGCATATAGGAAGTGTTCAAGTTTTATACCAAACAAGACAAAAGTCAGTTAAACAATTTTCAAAGCCTTGAAGGTTCCCCTTTGTTTCTGAGGGGGACAATCAAGCCTCAAACAAATAAGATTTGACCCTCTATGAATATGGCCAGGATAACTTGTTAACAGAGTTGAAGTTACCAAATTCTATTAAAGCTGATGCTTGAATGCAATAGAGAAAAAGGTAATATTTATTTTGAAATCAGGATTTCCGAAAACAAACTAATTGAATTTATTAACAAACCAACATAACATATAATCAAGATCCAAAAGTGCAGTACAAGAATTATTGCACAGCAGAAATGAATCAGCATTTCATGACTCCTTTTCCTTATAACTAGGGAAAAGGTGCATAATTTCATTGTAATCACATGTAATTTAAGAAATTATACGCAAGCACCATAAAATTTTGGAGCAGTAATATTATAAAAGTGTCACGCAATATTATAAAAGTCAATTTATTAGTGCTGAGGTGGCACCAACCAACACAAAAAGCATACCAACTGTCATTGGCTGAATGTCTGAAGCAGTCATTAATAAATACACTGGAGAAGGAGAATTTTTGAACCTAGATACAGAGAAGTTGAGCCATCCTGATTAAAATGCAGGCAAATTTATCTTCCCCCCCCCCAACAAAAAAAAAAATGTTATTCCATTTCCCCTAACAAGCCACTACAGTAAGAGGAATAACAGAGACAAAGTCATCGTAAAAATTTGCAGCTTGGACCATTCAGAAGCAAATAATTCATTTCCTGTCGACCCTACTGTGGGAAAACCATGACCAAATTACAGAGGAAATATTTTTTTTTTCATAAATTCATTAACCAATATCATCCTTTTAATTAGCAAAATGATAATAAATCATTTACATAAGAAATCAAATTGACACGTGATGCGTCCATAGATCCAAATTATTATACACGTTATGGAGCTTCTTGATCTTTCGGGTAGGGTTGAACTGAAGCCGATCCGATCCCGATTTCTTCAAACTTGGACCATGTGCAATACAATTAAGAACAATAGGTCAAAGAATTGATGAGACTCGCTCCTCAATATATCTTCCGACGCACAAGTCAATAATCTTCCTTTAAGAAATAGAAAAATGCATAAAAGTAGAAAAGCTTGCATGGGAAATGTTTAGTACAAGGGTTTAGTGTTTTGCTGCGTCTAGCAGTGAGACGGCTTGAGAGTTATGCACTCAATTGGGAGCGGTTTATTAGGTGTTGTCTCAAAATGAGCGTGAAATTGTGGTGCCTTTGAGAGGCTTTTTAGGCAAAGAATCTCCTAGTTACTCTTCTTTTTCTCTCCTTTTTTTTTCTTTTTTGAGATAGTGACTAATATTTATAATATTGACGGACAGTTTTGACCTCCCCCAATACCTATAGAACCGTCTTGGATAAGGGAAATTGGTTATTATACGGGTTTTCTTCCTCGTTCCAGCCGATTTTTCCAATGGGAGTGGGCCATAAACCGTTATCCGGAGGATCCCCATTCCAGCCAGTTTCCCCAAGTCGTCCCTAGGCCTTTTTTCTTGGGACGTCCCATTTTAGGACGTGACGTGAGCGACTTTTCACTAAGTCTCTCTTCCATTCGTGGGCCCTGCTCCAGGGTTGGCCCATTTATAGCAATATCCATCACTAGCTCCCCACGTCGGGAGGTTTAAATTTTCAACGGCCTCTATATCGGATGCAGAAAGTACCGACTTGATTGTACCAAGGCAAGGAGACATGAAAACAAGTCTTTGAAACAATAAGAAAGAAGACTTTGATTCGAAGAAGAACAGAACGTCCAAAGATTTCGGGAGAGAGCAGAAGATAAAAGATTCCTGAGGAAGAAAATGGCAAAGTAACACCGGTTTTATAGGCAGCCATTTCGAATTTGAAAAGGCACCTCCACACGGTTTCAAGAAGCTTTGCACAGTTTCGGGGAGGGCGTGGCACAATGAGGGACACACATGAGATCCTCAAAGTGACGCGACACACTGGCTGCCAATCCAGAGTCAATCCGGATTGATTGGCCATAATTCAACCCGAATTAGCCACAATTTAGTCCAGTATGGCTGTCCACAATCCAGTCTGGTGCCGATCCGGACTGGTTAGTCCATATCCACTCCGGCATTAATCTAGGCAGGGCTGGTTAGCAATCCAAACCGGTGACAAGACAGTTTGGCGGATCATGATCCAGTCCGGCAACAAGCAAGCAAAGCAAACGACAAATACTTCCCATCAATGAATATGTCGGGGATTGAAAATTTAAATCTCCAGGCATGAGGGGCTAGTGATGGGTATTGCTATAAATGAGCCTACCCAGAAGCAAGGCCCACGAATGGAAGAGAGACCCAGTGAAAAGCTGCCCACATCACGGCCTAAAATAGGCCGTCCGGGGAAAAAGACCTAGGGACGAGTTGGGAAAACTGGTTGGAATGGGGATTCTTTGGATAACGGCCCATGACTCACTCCCATTGGGAAAACCGGCCGGAACAGAGGAAGGAAACCCGTATAACAACCAATTTTCCTTATCGAAGACAATTCTATAGACAGTGGGGAAGGTCAAAACCGCCCGTCAATATTATAAATACTTCGTCACTATCTCAAAAAAGAAAAAAAAAAGAGAGAGAGAGAGAGAGAGAGAAAAGAAGAGCAACCATGAGATTCTCTACCTAAAAAATCTCAAAGGCATCACAATCTCACGCTCATTTTGAAACAACACCTAATAAGCCACTCCCAATTTAGTGCATAACTCTCAAGCCGTCTCACTGCCAAATGCAACAAAACACTAAACTCTCGTACTAAACATCTCGCATGCAAACTTTTCTACTTATTTGAATCTTTCTATTTCTTAACGGAAGATTACTAACTTGATTATCGAAAAATATAGCGGGGAACAAGTGCTGCCAATCTTCTAATATCTTATTTTTAGTTGTATTGCGTAAGATCTAGGTTCAAAAAAATGGGGACTAGATCGGCTCCAATTCAATATGACGCAGAAGATTGAGCAACTCCCTAACCTGTATAATAATCTAGATCCAGGGACGCATCAACACAAAATATCCTTTAAACGATATACCATTTGTTGCACAAACAAAAAAAGACATTACAAATTATGTGTGCAGACACTCACTCAATAGCTACTTAGAAAATGAACTCTTTTTGCTATGTGATTTTTTCAAGGCATAAACCACCACTATTTATAACAGATAAGAGGGGAGAAGAAGGGGTCTTAGGCTCCCTGCTAAATTAATAGGAGTGAAAAGGAAAGGAGAGAGGACACATTAATTCCTCCAACTAATTTTCATTTAATCTTTGACTAATGTTTTTCTAAAAAACATGCCATAAATATTGTTAACACTTAACCTATAATATTTTCCTTTCCAACAACAAATATGATATTATAATGTATTCAATCCATTAAGATCACCAATAATCTGGAAGTAGAAAAATGTTAAATATCATTTCACTAACTAAGCACTTTTAGTTATAGTTGAACTCTTTCAATTTCTTTAAATTCATTAATTATTAATTAATCAAGGATTTCTATAGATTATGAGTAGCACTTAGGAGTATATCATGATCCTCAGATGGAGTAAATATATAGACAATGAACCTTTTCATAATAGTTACTGTATAAATTTAATCATTTTACATTTCATCTCCTGAACAACTCAAAGATATGGAAGAAGTCAACCCTGATTTAATCTGTTTATAATAATCCATTTAATTAAAAACTTTTTAAATTATATACTTCCTTGGCCAATGATTTAATGAATCAATAATTCAACAATTCATAAGAGAGATCGCTCCCCTTTTATTAAGAGCAATGGATCATTTATTGATCACTTTTCTATCTCTATATTCTTCTAATTATATCCCATAATTATCGTCATGCATCCCTATCACTGGACACATATTAGTATCAAAGTATAGCAATTTATATATGACATATTAAGTCCGAGGATGATTAACTATTATGCGAGGGCTTCATGTTGACATGCAAAGCTTCCAATTTCTAAGGAGCACTTACATATTTACCATAGTGTCAACCACACAAATGACCACAAGATCAATCACCCCCTTCAACACGCCAGCATAATATGCACATAAGATTAACCAGATCACTAATATTTCATCTTAGTGATCATACAACCGATAAAATTTAAGACTAATACTTATAAGCAATAAGAGCTCATAGTTATAGTATTATCATAATAATTATTACATTGCTTCAATCTAGAAATTTTATCATGCAAATAAAATAATCAAAACATAATAATTATAAATTGTCTTTTAATTAATATAACTAACTAATAATATCCATAAGTATTAACCCATCGTATCAAATATAATTGGCTAGTAGAGCATACAAGTACAAACACCTATTTGGACACATGGAATCACAACAAACTCCAAGCACTATTCCACCTCCAAAAATAGAATGACATCCCCCCCGCCCCGGGCGCCAAAATAAAGTACAGTCATCTCCCCCTACAATGTACTAGACAAATTCAAACTTCACATCCAAACTTCACAGAACACACCTTTGCTAGTTGTAATCATCCCTTGGAGTTAGAACTCATTCAACAAGTTTGCTTCAAAGCAACACAATCAGCCCACCTTAAACCAAACAACTTATCCAAATCATCAAGCCAAAAATGTTCCTTGCATAGTAATTTGGTGTGTATCATATGTGCCTAGATGAATAGCATTAAAAGATTCATCACCCCGAAGCGAACAACAAATTAGAATCATAAGGCATACACTAGCTAAAAGGCATAATCCCGTCATGCACAGGTGAGAGCTAATCCATGAAAACTGCCACTCTGGGCAACCTGTATTCACAGCATTAATTACTTGCTAAGCTAAACTAAATCTCACTTTCACAGAATAACACTTTCGACCGTGTAGTCGCCAACACCTTTGAATCTATTAAGTTAGCTGAACCCTCATGCTTAAGCACAAGATAAGTGACTCAAAAGTAAGAGAAGAACACTAATGAATAAACTCTAAAGCACCAAAAATAACAATAAAATAAAATAACATAGAAGAATGAAGAAAGATTGCATTGCTTTAGAACCCTTTACTTGGTGATTATAAATGAAGTCCCTCCCACTTTTATAGTGGAGCTCTTCCCAACTACCTACCAAACCGATGGTTAAAATTATCTCAAATAGATGGTTAGGATTTAACTTTTAAAATTCTCCTAGAATATTCCTGCCAAATGCCTCTTCTAAAGTACTCCACTATATTCCTCCTAGAATTTTCTCCTAGCATATTTAGATAATTACAAGGAAATTTTCTTTACATCCTTCCACGGATGTCTAGAATATGCCACCTTATTCTAATTGACTAAACTATATACAGTAATAATCCCACAATGCTATACAAACCAGGGAAATACAATTCTATTGTCCAGGTACCGATACAGGTCAACGTCCGAGTATGTGGTTCCAAATAGTCCAACCGTGACATCATGCTCACATTGGCTATGAGACATATACATGCATTTGAATTCTAGATGGAAGGAAAAAAGCAACACTAGAATGATGCATTACCACAAGGCAAGTCTTAGTAGTAGCCTTTAGCACCTTAATAACACACACTACTAGATCACCTTTAAGATGTGCCCTAAAACCCATCTGCCTAGCTACACTATCTCATTTAGTTTATTTGGCTAAACCACATGCATGCATGTTCCTAGGACAAGAGAGAGCAGGACACGTAGGCTTGCACCACTTTTCCAAATGCAGCTTTGATACATCAACTGTCCTTAAACTCAGTGGTCTCAACAAAGTGAAAATTGTCATCCATTGTCACCCATTGACTAGCAGCTTGCACGCCTTATGCACCAGCACATTCTTATGGCCCAAAGCTGTAGCATTTATGCCTATAATGGCTCATAATCCTCAATCACACGCTTCTTCAAAAGACCCCAGTGCTTCAATTACAATGATCATTATTACCTTCAGGCCCCATTCACTGAACCATGGCAAGGAGCTATTATAGACGGTGAAGAAAATCAATGAGTTTGCACAAAGGGAACACGGTAACACCATTATAATTAGAATCATTCAATACAACATGTTCATAAATTGATCAGCTAAAGGAGGAATGAAAGATATATGACTAAAACTCATAACCATGGTGGATGGAAAATTGTGTGATACATCTTTTTCCCTCTTTAACGGGCAAAACCATAAATTTTTGTGATAAATAATAGGCAATTCACATGCAAAATTAAGGACAGATTCCTAAAATATAGACTTATGGGGAAGGTAAGTATAACCCTATGATTAGTTGGAGCTTGGAAGTTAACCCTTTATTTAGTTGGAAATTATGTCATAAGCCCAAATCAAACGGGGTCTAGAACTTGGTAACTTAGGCATCTAAAATCACTAATCTAATGAAAAATCACCTACCGTTGTCCTTTATAGCACTCTCTTCTGCAGCATAGTCTGATAACATTACTATTGACTGCTGCAAAATAAGTAGTACCAACGCAAGTGTCTATGTCATCTGTTGTCCTTTCTAACCCTCAATATAGGAGGTTTGTGGATGACTATACTCTTTTTGCATATTTAACAAGTCAGTATTGTTTCCCAACAGCGTGCCACAATGTGCCTTCCATATTTCCTTTCACCTTTCTAGAGGACTGCTACTACAAGAAGGACATTTGACGATTTTCAATCATTCACATGCAAGTCCTTATACGCTTGTCTTTTCCCTATTCCGTATTGACCCTTTCTCACTCTGGTAAAGATATTTGGAAAGCAAAAACTTCTATTTGGTCCACTCCTCTTTAAAGCTATTACTAACAACTTGATGCATGCACACAATATTGTTTTCTGATGCATGCCTTGCATGTTATACCACAGCACAGACTTACGGTCATCGTTTCCCATTATTTCTCAAATTCTTACAAAACTAAGACATACCTTCTGTTTTACCAAACAGGCTATGGAGAGCTTGTTCCATTTTCAATTCAAAAGTTTAGTAGGGAGAAAGATATTAATTTTTGTAATGCAATTGGCGTGTGAGGAATGTAAAATTAAATAAGGAATACTACCACCAACTCAGTAGTTAGAGGACAAATTACTCATTCAGCTTCCTCAATGTAATCTGCAGATTAATAAGACTGTCTTTACAAACTATTCAAGTAAACTGAAAATTATATTATTTTCACATATTTTATTTTTGTTGATTTCCCTCTTTCCCTATTGAACCCAGTTATTGGCTTTTCCACTTCTATATAGCTCAAGAAAGCAATAAGTCCCCAATGTACTTATTTTGTATATTCTTTTTATTCTTATAGAAAGGAGGGAAGGATTGACAAGCAAAGATGATTTAGCCATAGATAAATAAAGACAAGTTGCCAAAGAAATAGGTTCTTACTCTAAACGGGATATTTAAGTCTTATGTTTCGCATCCCTCTCTTTCATCGCTGTCTCCCTATCATGAGAATATATCATGTTTAAAACAATAATGGTTCATACTTCCCTTACCACTTGAGGATGGAAGATTTCTGTGTAAAAGGAATTCGGTATCCAAAAGGAAACTTCTTCCTAGCAAAGATCCCCCTCACTCTTAGTAAATATTCTTGAGACAATATCAAGTAGAAGTATATCAAAAGAAGCAACAAAAGAGCAGACATTCACCTGGCAATACAATATCATATTGGTTCCTTGAGCTGAGGATATCAACTTCACGGGCAATTGAATCCTGTTTGATCCTCCATGTCTTTTCTATACCTTCACACTCCAAGTGACCACCTTCACTTGGTAGAAGCCACTGGGAAAAGGAGCAAACTATGATACTATAGTAAAAGGAGATTATCATGTAAATCAAGAAAATCAAGATTATAAGGAGAATAATTCTACTCTTCCACGCCATGGTACAGGATAGCCATCATCAACCTTCGCTATTTTGTGTACTTCCAGAAATCAGTTGACAGAAAACTTGAAAATGAAAACACTATGGACTCACAAGGGAAGGTATTCAGGCATTCAGGGGGAGGTAGCAATTGAAACAACCCAATTATACCACAAAGGAGAATTATCAGATCAAGCTGACCGGGTGAATTTTTAATAGTGAGCTAACTTGCTGATGATGAAAAGTAAAACAGTGTAAAAGGTAAAACAACACAAACAATGTCGAGAAATGAGAAATGTGCAGCAATGGTGCTCATAACATAAATGAGCTAGCTCCCAATCTCAAAAGAGAAGATGAAATCCTCCCCCCACCAAAGCTAAGTGTCACGGGACAACACTTTCTACATGTCACCACTGTGGCACTTGCCTAGAATACCCCATGTGATATAGACAAGTCCATCTTTCTCCGATATTCCCACCCCAAGTGCATGAAAAATCACAAAGCCTGTGGAAGAAA